>NQII01004923.1:81182-114955 GCA_002778355.1 Clitarchus hookeri
TCCCCCCCCCCCACGACGCGAACTATAAGTAATCCACGTACCTAAACGGGAGGGAGTTGTCTAGGGAACTTGTATGTCGATGAACCTGTGAAAGGAATAATAAAACTAGATTGTTTTTGAACTCCAATCGCCCTGTGTTTACTTAAGTAGTAAATTGGCCCTTCAGACACCAGTATAAACACTTTCTACCAAGCGACAGTTTTGGTGCTTGTCAACACATTGTACAAGCGAGTATAGTCTATTCGCGGTTTCTTCACACATCTGAGTCAAACCTTTGGAAAATCACCTAGTGTATGACGTACGTGCTTTGTTGTTTCCTGAAATGTCGCATATCACAAGCGTTTTGTACTCGTGTTAACATAACATTATATTTTTGATTAAATTGCGACTTTCACTTGTATTTTATCTATAAATAAGAATATTTCTTTATAATTGAGAAATTAGGTGTGTTGGTAATGCACTGGTAAGAAATAGTTCCCTTGCAAATATAAACTATTAAATCGAGTTCGCACAAATACGGTGCTCTGGCCCTTTGGTGTAATTTTCTACCTTCGGTTTAGCTTTGTTTGCATGAGGCGGAGGAACACACTGAAAGTGTGTAACTCTAGCAGGGATTCAGAAAAGTTGGATGCGACCACGAACGGACTTCGAATCTCTAGCAGGCGTTTCAAAAGTGCACAGTCTGCCGTGAACACGGCGTCTAACCGCTTTGCTCCTCGTCCGAGTGGCCTGCTCCGCCTAGGGTCGACGTCGGTCTCCATCAGAGAGAGGTGAGGGCCTCACTACTGGTGAAGGGTGGTGGGGGGGTAGCGAGGGGCTAGAGGTCGCCCCGTCAAACGCGATCTGCATGCGGATGGCGAACCCGCGGGTCCGTGTTTGACGGGCTGGAAAATGGCCGGGACCGTCATCGGGACTAATGCCGTCTGCAGTCAGGCGCGGCGTACAGCATCACGCTCTCTCTCTATCTCTCTCTCATACACACACTCGCTCTCTCTCTCATACACACTCGCTCTCTCTCTCTCATACACACTCGCTCTCTCTCATACACACTCGCTCTCTCTCTCATACACACTCACTCTCTCTCTCTCATACACACTCGCTCTATCTCTCATACACACTCACTCTCTCTCTCATACACACTCGCTCTATCTCTCTCTCTCTCACACACACACACACTCTCTCTCTCTCTCTCTCTTGTATTAGCGTGTGCAGGAAGTGGAGCGTGCAGGGCTCGAACCGAGGCTCGGGAAACCATCGTCACAGTACGATCGCGGCCACTTAACAGAATTTTCTGAAGCCCTGCTGAAGTTCTGCTTTCAGGATATCCCTACGCCTCGTGCAAACTGAGCTTCAATAAGTATAGATATTTACACCAAAGAAGAAAACGTGCCACATTCTCGTGCACTCAATTTAATAATATTTTGTATAAGATATATTTCTTACTAGGGTATATCCAATGCATGTATTTTCTGTCTGTTTTTAAATATTGCATCGTGTAGATAATATTTAAAAAAACGTACAACTAGACCAAAAAAAAAAAGATGATTTTACGCTACCACAAGTATAAATCGTTTGTAAGACGGCATACTTAGGAAACAATCAAGCACGTCATAAATGAGGTGATTTTTCAAAGGTTTGATTCAAAAAGTGTGAAGAAACTGCGATTAGACGATTAGACTATAAGTTAATATCACAGCCGTGTAATAATTTGATGTGCTCTGTGCCTGCGTCTAGTCTAACTTTGCAACTAATGAACAACCTGCTGCGTGCTTAAAGACGTTACCGTAAGCCACTCATAATCGAGAGATGTGGTTAACTTTCGCCAATCAGAACAGCCGTCGGGAAGACTCCGAAGGCACCGGGAACCGAGTCCTCGCTGTGTACAGCACTGACAGTAAACATCCGTCACGTGCAACATATCTACAACCGTGGACACGGCGACTGAACGGGTAGACGCGAATGCCGACAGGATTGTACACAGAAACGTTGACAGCTAATTATGAAAACAAGTTACGTATTTTCGCGTCTCTTTTTACAAGTGCAGCTTTTAAATTCCTAGCCAGTTTTCTCGATTTCCTTTTGTTTCATACATACTAAGTGCGACATGACATATCCGTAGCAGGTATGTTTCTAACAACTTTGCAGTGGCACTTGGTCGATGTATAGATTCTAGGCAATATATCCCTGGGAAAGTTAACCTATGTAGGGTCTACAGGTGGAGGAGATTTGACTAATCTATAACAACTTAAACATGGTTTTATAAGTGTTCAGTTTTCTAAATCCTGTTTCAGTTGAACCGCTGTGAGAAAATAAGCTATTAAGATGTATCTCATTGTATAAATAACTCACCCCCCCTCCAAATATTAAAAATAGCTATAGTAAAAACGTGTCGCTTTAGTGACCCGGAGACTAGTATTCACCATCCTGTGTAGGACCTTAACTCAAGCCGTTATGATCTGGTCACTGGCTGTCATTTCTGTGAGAAATCACTTCCAGTCTTAATTATTGTTGAAGCCCTGGTGTCTAGCGTATCGCTGACAGAGCCTGGCAGTATCGGTTCGACTCCCAGCAGGACTATTCCCGAATTTTCGTAGGTAGGAGACGTGGTGAACGTTATTGGTAGTGGGTTTTCTCGGAGTGGTTCCGCTCCCTGCGACCTTGCATTCCGTCGATGCTCGATCTCCATCTCGATTCACTATTCACAGGCGCCAAAGAATTCTGTTTTAAGCGCTCTCCTGATCTCTCAGTTTTCTTCGTTACGTGTGATTCGCTTCCTGTAGATATTGTTGCGGATTTCTGATTGGCCTTGGGTGCTCCAGACCTCGTCTAACTGGACGAATCACAGAAGCAATACGGAATACACGTTCCAGGCACAGCCACAAATACGTAATTCACCCGAAATTTACGTACGAGACATTTTGGCTAAGGCCAATGTGCATACATTTTTATTCCGTCTAGAGAAATATATTGAGAGATTAAAAATGTTATAAAAATATCTGCCTTGTAAATTTCTTTGCCAGCTTGGTAATTAAAAAGTTCATTTACCGATTCTAATGTAATGGCAGTTCAAAATAGCGAAAATACCTTTGTACTTATGCTCATGCCAATCCATACAATATGTCTGATCTACATTATAAAGTCTTGGACATTATCTTGTGCCATTTTATGGTACAAAGCTTGGTTTTAGGAATATCTGAAAATTTAATCATAATCGAGTTATTAAGTTGATTTATTACGCAATAAACGTAAATAATGCAATGCAGCGACCAATAGATGAAAAATAAGAACCACCTACACGCCTTTATCGATAACGTCCTGGAAACGAGATGATGGACGAAGGTTTTATGCTGAAATTCACACACGTATAAACGAACAAATTCCTTGATGCTCAAGCCACTTAAGGGAATTTTGGATCCATTCCGTATTCTGGTAACTAATCGTTGTTATAGTTATCCCAGAGAAGCTCGTGAATAAAAATATCCGTTAAGTTCTCGAAATTGTGATCATAAAATTATGGGTGCAATAATCAGCAACAAGCCCCCTTATTACATGGGCAATGAAATAAAATAAAATTATTGTTCTGCTCAAGCGATGTAAAGATTTTGAGATGCAAAGAACAGGATATATGAAAATCGCGAACACCCGCTTCTCCAAAAAGCTCGCGAAGGAGGAAATAAGCTAGTAAACGAGTTCTTGTGTGCTAGTAACTGTGGCATTCTCTGCGGTCATTCGCACGATGCAAGTCAGGTTTACACGAGAGAATCCACCTTCTTGTGCAAGAAAGATGCCCGTGTGAACCAGGCTTTAGATTTGTGGACATTTAATTTTTTTTTGTTAATTCCGGGGACTTGCGATACTAAGAGATCCCAGGCGTACTAACTGTGCTAATCAATTTATTAAAATTTCTGGGCTTAAAACTTCAATTTTAGTCACGATACGACAAAAAAGCATTACAAATAAACATTTTTTTTCATTTCTTTTATTTTAATTAATTTACTTATTTATAAAAAAACATTCATGTTTTGTTCTACGTTATAATCGCTTAGGCGAATCGGTCGATATGGCGTGATTAGAAAAATTTGGGCACCGGGTCGAATTTCAAATGGTCCGAAACCCACATCAGTCGTAACGTATTACAGGTTTTACAATCCGCAACCGTAAGATAGTAAATCCATTGCGACACAGTTCTCACACTAGGAAGACACTAGATAGACAGGCCCCTTAAGCAGTTGATCAGAGTGGATTACACCAGCTGAAGTCAATATGTACGCACAAGCCGTCATTTTTATTTAAACGTGGAATTACCTATTGTCCTGCTTGTTTTCGGCCTGTCCGTACGTAACCTCTACACTAGCGGCATCTTGTGAAGTGCGGCCGAAACAGGGAACACCGGCGTCGAAGAGGGTAAAAAAAAAAAAAGAATCTTTTTCTCGTGTATAATATCCGGAGCGTGTATTTTTTTTTGACCCCCATATCGCTCCCATGCAACTTTCATTGTGCAACTTTATTGTTCAATTCCCAGCGAATCGCTTACGGACGATTTTAATGGCGCTGGACTCACGGCAAGCAACGATGCGTTCACATTGTTATGACAGCAGCTTCGGCCGCCGGGAACCGGAACCCAAGACTACCCCCTGGGTTCCGAACAATGTCCGTCTGCCGCCTCCCCTCTCCTTCCCCAACAATTACCCCCTCCTCCCTTTTTTTCTCCCATCACAAGGATATCAGGAGGGAGATCTACGCGGTAGGTTACGGTTCCATTATACCCTCGGCACTACAATGCGCATTAATACTTGCCGGGCCAGTTCGCTTGCCGGTGTAATATAATATTAGTTTTTCCACTCGCCGTGTTAAGGGCCGAGAAAGGAGGGGAAGAGTGAGTGAGTGAGTGAGTGAGTGAGCTCGGCGGGCAGTTGAAACAAGCACCGGAGCTGAAGTGCAACATAGAGTGTGCATGCTCGAGTTTGGAGTTGTTTTGTTCGCCCCATTGTGGACGCGGCTACTTGAGGGCAAAACGCATGGTGGAAGCGATGTAAGACGAAAGTGGCGCATTTTTGGTCTCCGTGGTCGCGTGGCGCCTGCACTAAAACTCTCGGCTTCCAGAGAGCTCGAGAACTTCTCTGTTGTGACGTGAGTGCTGACATGCGTTTCTCCCCAGCCAATAGTTTATTACGTTCCCCTTTTTCCCACACACAAATCTCCTTGGTGCCCCAACAACAGTTTTTTTCTTGCGAACTGTAGAATGAATATAATCGCCAAGCATACAAGTTGAGTTGGAGAGGTTATGGTGGACGCTTGACAGTGAGAGCTCGAGCACTGGTGAGGGTGGATTGAAGTGAATATGGAGCAGCGGCGGAGTGCATGGGCGGAGGAAGACGGAGCATCCCGAGAAAACCCGTCTACCAAAGGCAACGTCCGCCGCGTTCCCCACACGCTAAAATCAGGGTGGCTCCGCCGGGAATTGAACCCGTTTTGTCTTTATGGGAGGAGAAAAGTATGACTGCCATGGCACCAAGCCGAGTATATACAAATACACACACAGAAAAAACAAAAGAAGTCCCATGTTCTTGCGTTAAAGAAAATAATGCTGAGGCATTTTTTAAACGTGTATGTAGTAGTAAAATTAATAATGTTCGAGAAAGTTTTTAATGTTAACCATTTACAAACGAAAATTTTACTATAATGCAAATGTGATGTTGAAGTGTTAATGTTAATAAAGCCTCTAAGTAATGTTGCCGCAACCAAAAGTTGCATTACGCTAAAAATAATAGGAAGAACAATATATTTTGTATTATTGCGACATTAAAGAAACGTCCAATCAACACAAGTTTAACTGACACGGAGTTGTAAAATGGCGGACAGTAGTGAACAGCGATAACCTCGTAAAATGAAACCTTGGTATTTAAATATTAAAGCATAGTATGATAACTAAATGTAGCTTAGACCAGCTCTCAAGCCTGGCAAAGCAGTTTACGTGTGCCATTTATGCATATACATATTTATATTACATACAATATTTACACGTTACGAAATATAACTGCAGTACATAGTTTTGTTGTACTGAATACCCGTAGTATGAAACACATTCAGACGTGTCAAGATAGTGCAGTTGGTATGGCGTCAGGTTTCTTAAAGAGGAGAATGCCAAGCAATCAAGGGGCGCGTTCGATTCACCTCTCAGCCGTCATTTTTTTTTCATTGGTAATATTTATTTTTCTGACAAAATAATTGTACTTAATTCATTTTACATTGGAATGTTATTGTAAAGCAATGAAAATAAAAGATAATTTAAACACAAATGCTAACATCTATTCAACACATAATTATAAATAACTTCCACCTTAGTGTTAACAGGACAGTAAGGAGGTGGTGATGTTAAAAAATTACTTAATGTTACAATAACTTTAATAGATTAATAGCAAGCCTATATTACATTAAAAGCATCATTAGTTACTGAAGGTTCACAGATAACAAAAAATTACTGTTGTAGTAACATTAACAGTGTTGTCAAAACATTAGACTTTATTCTGTGGAACTTCCTTTCTTGTAACGATGCTTAGTAGCTCCAGCGCGTTTAGTGCAGCGTATAATTTTAGGTAAATAACTTCAATGACAGCAGCACAGCCAGAGAAGAGAAATCGTCCCTTTGTTTAAACCGTGCATATCTGAAGGATCGATGAAGAAATATTACTTAATAATTACAGAGTTTAGCGGATCAATGATACAAAAAATAGTATAAAATACCTTTACAACGAAGTTTTTAGACTCTATGACAAGATAAGAAACAATAAGTTACTGTGATAACCGACGAGCCTACTTTCCTCAAAATGGGTGCAATTAATTTTTTTAAGTATTTAGAATAAGTTCTTAGAAACTGAGTAGGTAGGTAGGTCTTGACTTCTCTTTGAAAGCAATGAACCATAAACTTATGTAACTGCAGTGAGACAATTACAAATACACACGTCCCTTACCCGGGAATTCAACAAATAAAATCCCACACAATAATCTAGTGTGCAATCAAGTGCATTGCGGAGTTCGGATTCACAGCATAAACTTCGGATTTAATCAGTCTAATGCTTCAAAAGATAGGGGTTACTAACCCAGAATATTTACAGGGCTGTAATTTTAAAAATAAGTGGTTGAGCCACATAAAACTTGCAAGATTACAGGGCCTACCGTAAAGCTTTTTGTGTGAACAATTGGGTGGAAATTGATAGATTCGCCTCTGAGATATGGCATAACCATTAATTTTCTTATTTCGTACTATCTTACAAAATGGCCGATGAAAAGAGGCTCCGTCTACGATGCTTATACTGTCAACATACAAATTTGGGTGGAATTTTGTTGAATTGTTTAAATTACATAATTTCTTTATGAAGCCGCCATTTTGAACATCGTTGCCTGACCCACCTAAATCATGAAAGTTTTCAAAATGGTGGCCACATAAACATTTTAGCTTAGAAATTCTCATCTACGAAACAGCAAAACAAATTTCAACCTAACTTTGCATGCTGGTAGTATCAGTTATAACCATCAAAATTTTCTATGGGAAGCCTCATTTCTCCGCGATTTTATAAGCTGGACCCACGTGAAATAATACCGTGTTTATGCTGTATCTCGTGAAACAATTAACCGATTTCTTTCAAATTTTGGAAGAAGTTGTACTGTGGTAGGCCATGTTAATTTAATTGTTTTAAGTGTGGAAGTCTCGTATTTTCTGAAGGCGCCTTTACACACATTTTAGCTTAGTGTGCTATATCTAAGAAACTATAACATATTAAAATTTAACTTTGTATGTTGTATCTATGAAAATCATCTAATGTGCTAATACATAAAGTTTTTGTCCTCCATTTATGAAGTTCGTCACATGAACAATGGAGGTTTTATGCCATATATCGAGGATCAATAAACCGATTCATACCAAAATTTCGCGCAAGTATTGCTACAGTAGAGTATGTAAATTATCCTGTGTTATGTGCGGCAAGAATATTTTAATTGGTTTTATATAAATCATTAGATCATTTTGTTATAGCTATGAAACTTTTCAACAAAACGCTACCAAATTTTGTACGCAAACAGTATTAATTAGAAGCATCATTTATGCATGCAGATATCCTTTTTTACGGGATTTTTTCCAAAGAAGTGTCAGGTGAGTAAGTTAAACATTTTGCCATATTTCCACAATAATTCAACTAATTTCCCCGAAATTTTGCACACCTACAGAAGGCCATGTTAAGTTAGATGATTTTAAAGGGGCCAGACAATGAATTTAAAAATGGCGGCCATATAAATATTTTGATATGTTTGGCATATCTATTAAACAATTTCAATGAAACCTTTTTTGCTGACAGTAGGTATCTATTATAAACATCGTGCACAGAGCCTCTTATTAAGAAATTTTTTAAGATTTACCCGTCTAAGATAATATGTACACATAGCATGTATTTGATTTCTTAAACCATTTCCTATTGTTTTACAGAAGACTCCTTAATTCAGTACTGTATACAATCGACTGTAAGAGTGTGTTTCAGGTAGAAATTTCTGCAAGCAAGTGAAGAAGTGTTATGACTCAACCTGAAGTATTATGTATGTGTACGGTCGTTTAAAGTCGGCTGAGTTCTGATATTTATGGTCTGATATTTGAGGTATAATATTTGAGGTCCTTCAGTATGCACATTTAGTATGCACATTTAGTGTGTGCAGTTAGTGTGTGCAGTTAGTATGTGCAGTTAGTATGGTCGGCTGGTATGGTGTGGTTGGTCTAATCTATCAATTGGCCTGATAAGTCTGTACTGATGGTTGTTCGGTCTGGTCCACCAGCTTGTTCATCAGTTGGCCTATTCGACTGGTATTGGTGTTTGGTATGGCTAGCTGATATGGATGGTTGGTCTTGTTGGTTGGTCTGGACATTTGGTGTGGGTAGTCAGTAGGTTCGGTTGTTATGATTGGTACGGTCATTGGTATTGTAATTGGGATGGTTACTATTGTTAGTGTGGTTATTTGGTATACTCTGAATTGTCAACTGGTCTTCATTATACAAACAGAGTATTAATGAAGACTAAGTATAAATTCACAGACAGTGGACTGCGTACAACACATTAATACAGGCACCAAGTACAAATTTTTAGACAGCCGCATATTAATTGTGTTTCTATAGACGTGGATGGGGGGCAGACGACAAACCGACGTACTTACTGTGGATTGGTGATGGATTGGTGTATTGAAAGACTGAAATATTGATTTAAATATCGAAAGATGGATTAAAGGATTGATGGAATGGCGGATTGATGGCCAAGGAGAGCACGGAAGATAAGACTATCACTCAAGCTTATCTCGTACATTTCAAGTTTTCGTGGTTTTCGAATGGCATCGCCGACAATGTGGACAGTCCAGTTGGAGTCAGCAATGGTACCACCAATGATAAAGTCAGGATGCTGGTCGCAGGTGCACTAGTAAACAAAAGCTTCATCTCTATCTCTATACTCCAGTAGCAAACTTGTACGAACTGGTACTTGAAATTTGAGCAGATTTTTTTTTTTTACTTTTTTTGAGAAAATACGAGCACGACCAATAATACTCAGCGAAATGCTGTAATGTAAGAGTCGAACATAAAAATAACATACAAGACTGAATACCGAAAGGTAATGGAAGAGAGAACATATCGCCCTCACATCAAATGAAGAACTTCGACACATCGCGAATTCGACCAAATTATTTATAGGCAATGTTCGAGATATCACGTGAAAACAGCAAATAACGTGCGAGCAATATGATATCATTAAATCACTGTCGCAGTCTAATGGTATTTGGCGGGGTCAAGGTGTGGTGGGGAAGTGGTGGGATGGTGATGGGAGGAGGATCGATGTAATGTAAAGCTCATGATTGGTTGAGGTAATTGAGTGGGAGGCGGGGGCCGACTAAACAGCCAAGTAATTATAGGAGTGGGGTTTCAGTTGTCTGCTGGTCACCATACTGGAGGGGGGGTGGGGGTGTTTGCTGTACCATCTTTAAGATGATCGAATGCTGGACCTCCTACATGCAGGTATTTGAAGCGTAATTTAATTGTCCTAACATTTTCTAAAATTTTCCTAGATTTTTCGATTTTTTAAATTAAATTTTTTAATAATACATTTTTATTAAATTGTTATAACTATATATATTTTTTTAATTCTGCCAACAATTTTTTACGAACTCCTTGCTATTTTTCTACATTTTTCGGGTTTCACTTTGCCTGGAGACTTCAAGCTCAATGTCACCGGTTTCCATGATGGTGGTCTTAGTAAATTATGTAATTTATTTTCTTAATTTTTTTGAGTTCAAGGTCGTCTGGGGCGAATGTAAAGTTCATGTGAATTCAATATGGCTGTCGTGGTCAATAATGTAGTTTTTCCGATTGTTTACGAATTTTTTCCGGATGTTCGCGATTGTTTTTTGACTCCAGCGTCATTTCAAAGTCCTCGCTGGTCAAAAGGACGAGGTCATCGAACTCCAAGATGGCGGTTGGTGATTAATAATGTAAACAAACATGGCCACTATACCTCCTGCTTCGCTGGGATGGACGCCTTGCTGCTTTGAGTAGTTTTTGGCTCTTACGCTGGTGAGCCAAAAAAAATTGGTACAGGCGTGCGAATGCAAATAACAGAGGTATGGAACCAATCAGAGTAACGCGATGCGGTCGGCAGTTAGATCGGTTACTGCTGCTACAATGGCAGCCTATCAAGATTTAAGTGAGTTTGAACGTGGTGTTATAGTCTGCGCACGAGAGATGGGACATAGCATCTCCGAGGTAGAGGTAAAATTTGGATTTTCGCGTACGACCATTTCACAAGTGTACCGTGAATATCGGGAATCGGGTAAAACATCAAATCTTCGACATCGCTGCGGCCAGAAAAAGATCGTGAAAGAACGGGACAAACAACGACTGACGAGAATCATTAAGCGTGACAGACGTGTAACCCTTTCTCAAATTGGCGCAGATTTCAATGCCTCCTGCATACCTTCAGACATTAGTCGAGTCCATGCCACGTCGTCTTGCGGCACTTCTGCGTGCTCGCGAGGGCCCTACGCGATATTAGGCAGGTGTGCCAGTTTTTTTTGGCTATTCAGTGTACTTTGAATAGCCTCGAATTTGCCTTGTTAATATGAGGAATTGAGCCAAAATTAAAAAAAAGTAAATATATATCAATATTTTTTAAATTATACCTGCATAGGCATATATTATAACTAATCTCTGCCTCCTTGCTGCTGACATTACGAAATTATAAATTATTGGGTTACCTTGGCACAGAGCGTTATTATGGAAGGTACTGAAATGCAGATAAATGTAGTCAAAGGAGATATTGGATAAAAATAAATTACCAAATGTGAAGCCGTTATGGCAAGAAATCCGGGCTACTGGACTTTCGTTGCAGTTTGTAAGATCCTCAATGGATAAGAAGAATATACTCCTGCAGATATCTCTCCAGGAAAATATAAACTTCTGAAATTCGCACCAGTAATTTCCTGTGATGTAGACAAGCGACATTCCATAACCGTTGAAAATTTTAAGAAGTTAGTGATATGTCACTGCACTTTAAAGTGAAATAAGTAAGGAAATTCACTCTAACATAAGCTGGATTGATTAATAATTTTATTACAGTGAGACTGTAAACATGCTTGTTCAACTAAATATGATCATTTCTAACTAATAATATCATAAAATATTATTTTTAAAGGTAGACGTATTTTAGCGTTTTTAATTATTGTGCCATGCAGTTTTGTAAATAGTTGAAATAATAAAAATACCGTTAAAAAATTAAACATTAAATATATAATTGTTGAATTTTTTGAGATATTACGTATTTCACCAGAATAGGTAATGACATATTTGATGAGGTTTCTCTGTTTATCACTTCTGCACCGTTGCGTCTGGCAGTTTTGGACGTCTTTCTTCATCCACATCCAACTGTGTTTCCCTCGATTCCAGTTTCTGGCCTCCAAACTGTGCAGTGAGTTGTAGCTAGCACGCCTATGTGGACTCAGTATTCCAGTACGTACGGGCGACAAACTCACTCTGCACCACTCAGCACCGACATATGCAGACTCGAACAAACACGAACCACTGTCAGGTGCACCTCAACAGCACGGGCGAGAAAAACTCGGACTGAACGCACGGCCGACTTGCCAAGACGAACGAGGATGCCAACGCGAGAACTAAAGTGACGACACCGGGCCACCTCCAATGTCGTCACCGGGCCACCTCCAATGACGTCACCGGGCCACCCCCAATGACGTCACCGGGCCACCTCCAATGACGTCACCGGGCCACCTCCAATGACGTCACCGGGCCACCTCCAATGACGTCACCATGCTTCTCATACACGAAGGTACGTCCGTAGCATACTGCATTGCGTTATGGCTAGAGACCAGAAACAATTCGCGAGNAACCACCTCCAATGACGTCACCGGGTCACCTCCAATGTCGTCACCGGGCCACCTCCAATGACGTCACCGGGCCACCTCCAATGACGTCACAAACCACCTCCAATGACGTCACCGGGTCACCTCCAATGACGTCACCGGGTAACCTCCAATGAAGTCACCGGGTAACCTCCAATGTCGTCACCGGGTAACCTCCAATGTCGTCACCGGGTAACCTCCAATGTCGTCACCGGGTCACCTCCAATGTCATCACCGGGCCACCTCCAATGACGTCACCGGGCCACCTCCAATGACGTCACCGGGCCACCTCCAATGACGTCACCATGCTTCTCATACACGAAGGTACGTCCGTAGCATACTGCATTGCGTTATGGCTAGAGACCAGAAACAATTCGCGAGTTCAACGATCTGCAGGCTAGACTCTCCAGTCTTGTGTACAAATACGCCGATATCAACCGCACGTTGGTTGTCTGCTGTCACAGTAGAAGGCAACAATTGGGCCAGCCTTCTCCAGGAGGCGTCAATCACCACGTGGAACAAATGGCTGAAGTTTTATAAACACACGCGTTTGGAATTCTAGCTTGTCCCGAAACGAATCCGCGAATTTTTCATGTCTCTAGTTATGGCTAATAGTTTGAATTTTTTGAGCGATCATCAGGGGCCGATAGCTAGTGAAACACCCTCTATATGGCATTCTGAAGCAGCGGTCAGTTGTTTTGTTGCGGAAAGTCATTAACACCGTTTCTGCGGTGGGTCTAGTTCCATTCGAAGGAGTGGCCTTGGAATGTACGAAATACGGTTCAACTTCTACGCATTATATACGAGTATAAAAAAAAATAAGACTTCATATTTTTTGCATAATGGCAAGTCAAGATCAAAATTTTTATTGTTTTCGGAACGTGCAAATAAAATAAATGAAAACATTTACAGAAAATTTCCCAATGGTGACGGAAAGAACATGTCTTAATTCATTTTACAGTAAGTTTTAAGAATCAATTTTACAAAGACTCACAGACTTCTACAAATAAAAAATATGCGAAAATTCCCTTACTTCGAGACATTTTAAAAAATTACGGAATCATTTCGTAGCGTCATTTCAGTTTTTTCAATTAGCTCATGGCATCTCATTTCAATGGGAAGTAACTCATTTTCGTAAATTTATTTGTTATTTTTTGTACGTCCCCAAAACACTAAAATTGTGGTTCTAGTATGTCATTATAGAAAAGAATGCGGTTTAATTATTTTTTTTTTACTCGATGGAATAGTACTGGTACGTAATGTCTAACAGTTGAGCAGTATTTCCTACGAATAAGTATAAAGTAATGAATTGTTTCGTTATCGGGACCCTTAATTGTGTTTTACGTAAGTAGCGAGTGGCGTTACTCCATTAGTCGTTTCTTTTTCTATATTACATTCTTAACTACCCTCCCTCCCCGTACTCCACTACGACACAGTTCTGCACGTACGTGGGAGTCCATTAGCGAGGTCGCCCTGGGCCGTCACGTGACCAGCCCCTGCTAACAATGCGACGTCGCTACGCCGCCGGGTCGACAATGCCTGTGAATCGACCTCTCGACGTCTGGTCGTTTCCCTGCACTCGTTCCCATAGCTCACCCCCTCGCACTGCCTCGAGAACTCTCTGGCCCCTCAATCTAAACAACGTCCCCCCACCCTCCCGCTCACTATCCTCTTATCCCTGCCCCTCGCTCACGGCGTCCAAGCACCGCTCAACTCCTTCACTTGTTTTGTGTAAGCCGATTAAAACAGTTACCGAACAGGGAAGCGTAAAATACCCTGCTGGCCGTTCTCAACACTTTCCGGGAAAATCGCCGCCTTCAATAAAGCGTTTTAGAGTATCCGTGGCAAGGTTGCGTTAAGGGCGACAGTGACACGTGCTTCATATACCCCATTGACCCTACGCGCAAACTGTTGTCTTTGATGTCCTGCGGTCTTGCAGGTTGCAAATATGAAACTTTCTCTTCGTTCTTGTGTTGCTGGAAATTTGTCTTTGCTTAATAAAGTTTACAAACTTATAAACGAGAATCTCGGTTTTGTCCCCCCCCCCCTTCTCTCTCTCTGTATAAATTTGTCATTATGTACACCAACATTTATTTTTTATGTTTGCTTTTAATTTCGCTGCAACACAGTCTGTGCGCAATATCATGGGTATTTCTTCCCTTGGATTTTAACACATCTTCGCCGTTGTGTGTGTAACTGGACATGATAGCTGTTTTGAAAGTCAGCTGGGTAGTTCAATGTTTAGCAACACATTTTCTAGAGATTCCGAAATTTAGTTATTTGCTTCTCAAGCAGAAAAATGTAGACAATATTTAATTTTTTTTTAAATATGAAGAATATAAATTATAACTCTATAACGTTCCCAATATAGTCCTTGCCGTGCCGAAAATTTCGGCCCACAGTTCGCTAAACATATTTAAAGGTCATGCTTGACTTGTGGTTTCTGATAATCATGCGTTCTTCTGCCTCACATCAAAATAACTAACTGTTTAACGACAATTATCAATTATTTGTTCAAGTGACTGTAAATTAATTTTTAGAAAACTGAGCATATTTTTAATAAGCGACTATTTAAATGAGTTTATAAACCGTAAAACAAATAAATTCCCGAAGCTTGAAGTTCAGATATTAGACGTTTAGTATGTTGAGACGTGAGTGTACTTTTGCCAGTTATGCCAACAGCGTTGGATCGCAAGATGAGGTTATTCTGACCAGTGATCTGCTGGACGACACGCAACATTTCTTGCGGTTATTCTCTATTTGCGACTCAGAGTGTGAAATGATTTAAAATAAATACAAATAAGTCATGAAATGTGTTATGTGGCTGTGGTCGATTTTACGAGGAAAACTTTAAAAGGAAAATTTCAAACGTTTTCAAATAACAGTAGATCTTTTTTAAAAATACAGAAGGTTTTAAATTAATGTGGCGCTTAAAAGTCAGTTGTAAAATCCCTCAAATTTAATCACCGAATTGGCGCATCGATCCAATTAGATTGCATCTGTTTTTTTAATAGTTTTATTTAATTTTCTTCCCTTGCCTTTCATCTTGTTTTTATTCTTTGTGTTATTGGATAAGATGTGCCTTGCCGATATATTTCAACCCTATCCCTTGCATCCTTTAGCGATACGGCGAAAGAGCCTACTTGAAAAATTAACAATAATGTTATTTCGAGAACAACGGAATACTTGTCCCAGTAACCTGTTTGTGTTGCAACTACCTCCCTCATTCCCCCCTCCATTATACATTACCGAGGTATACTTTCTCAGCCGGGAGACATATTTCATTATTCCAAGACGTATACCGGGTAAGTGACTTGTGTAAATTTTCTGCAAAAACGTATACACTTGTTATGACTTTTATTCCAGGATTTCAATAAGTGGCTAAGCTTTCTAAAGACAAACTCAAAATAAAATTTCCTACCACAGAAACAAACTGTAGTAAATAAAGGGAAAAAAATAGCTGACTTATTTTTTTTTTGGAACAACGCTTACACTATAATATAAGAAAAGCAGGCATCAGTTGTTAAATTTTTTTTGTTTATATTTGTAACAAAACTTTTGTTTTGTACTCATTTGCAACATGCCGTTTTTAGGTTATAAAATATAAAGCACAGAAGTTTTAGGAATTACAATAAAATAACTGACACACTTAAAAGACAAGAAAAGAAAGAATAATAATAATATACCGGATTGTAATATATCATGAGAGAATAATAAAACACTAAATAATGTATCAAACTGCTTTTATTGTACTCTGAAAAGAGCAATACCCGTAGTTGTACGGAGAGCGAAATCTTACTTCGGAACACTGTTTCAAATATGTTATTGTATGTCCCATATTTTGGTTCGGGAAATAAAAGTGGCACTTCACAACAAAAATTGGTCTTCACATTAAGAAAATATTATAAAACTAACCCAGACGTTACCAATATTAATATATTATCTTATAAACTATTTATTATTCTGTACGAACATTTCCTTGACTTGTCTCCTTGCCCGCACAGTAGATGCTGAGCTTTTTATGTGCAATAATGGGACTTGGGAGTCTGAAAAGTCGTATTGATACATTAAACAATACTCCAGCCTCATTATAGACAAGGAGAATATTACATGAAGTGCCGTTTTAGTATTACAAACGCGGACTATTGCAGATATCACTTCTATATTACAGCATGTAGGTCACACATGATTTCACTTTTATCCCTGAAGGTCACAGAATGTCACACTTTCTCTTTCAGCAGGCAAACGTATTTGCAAGACAAAACTATCGAGCACTGTTTAATTTATTTATTATTATAAACAGCGAATTTGGAGTAACGGTTATGAGACTGGGGCTGTGGTTATTATCATGCCTTTGCATTATGGGCGATACATCATTGTGCATGTCAAACCTGGAAATATTAAGAATTGTGGGGGAATGGCCAGAGAGCCCACTTTCATCCATTATTTAAAATGACGTGCAGCATCAAATGTTGCCGGGTTGCCAATTTCACGTCCCGGTGTGCATAGCACGACATTCGCTATCATCACTCGCAAACTACCCATCAACGAGAATTGCTAAGCCATTCGTAGGCTAAACAACTCGTGTTTGAAATATGAGGCGCGGAATAATAATGCACTGTAAAATATAAATGCTAATTTACACACACACATTTTTGGTGATTTTACATTTTTTGTGTGTAATTTGTAACAACTACAGTACGTGTAATTTTACACAAAGGTTTGTAAGAATCCAGAGAGTACTGCAAGTCTTTGGTAAAAATACATGAATGTATGGCTTAATAAACAAAATACTGTTGCTTATATACACATTTTTAACACACACCTACTCTCTGTATTAAAACCTTAAATTGTGTATTTGGTGATTATTTCGTATTGCGTATCCAAATAACCAAAAAACACTATATTACGTATCCAATGATAAATAAAAACCACCCAAAAAGTCGTCGATTTCGTATCCAACCTAAGTCCTGAGAAGGCCAAAACAAATGCAAAATTTCTCCCTGCGTATCCAGCCTGCCTGTAATTACCTGTTTTTTACCAAAAGTTTCTTTGTGCGTATCCACATGAAAAACGACCTGAATTGAAAAGTGGTGGGTTTGCATATCCAAACCGACAGGTGGGAATTGTCACCAAGCCTCATTTGTTTCGATTCACGTATTCATTTTTCTTTTAAAAACATTTAGAACAATACCTAATTGTTTCCTATGGCATATCCAAACTGAAAACAGAACAATTGGTCACTTTGCCAAAAGTTTCTTTGTGCATATCCACATGAAAAACGACCTGAATTGAAAAGTGGTGGGTTTGCATATCCAAACCGACAGGTGGAAATTGCCACCAAGCCTCATTTGTTTCGATTCACGTATTCATTTATCTTTTAAAAACATTTAGAAAAATACCTAATTGTTTCCTATGGCATATCCAAACTGAAAACAGAACAATTGGTCACTTTGCCAAAAGTTTCTTTGTGCATATCCACATGAAAAACGACCTGAATTGAAAAGTGGTGGGTTTGCATATCCAAACCGACAGGTGGAAATTGCCACCAAGCCTCATTTGTTTCGATTCACGTATTCATTTATCTTTTAAAAACATTTAGAAAAATACCTAATTGTTTCCTGTGGTGTATCCAAACTGAAAAAGGAACAATTGGTCACTTTGCCAATTGTTTCCCTGGGCGTATCCCCATGTGGAAGTGACTTGTTGCTAAAATTTTCCTATTGCGTACCTAACAACGATTCATTTACATTTTAAATCCAAAACGAATAGCCAGCTAGTGAAATGAGTTGTGTAAATAATATTGAGTTCAAAAAAAAAAATAATCAAGACATGGAAACTCTAAAAGCTTCACTGGCTTACAGTGAGGGATTATAATTAATGCATTTCATGTATCAATGCCTCGGACTTCCATAAGCTTACCCCCCCTTCCTTTTTTTTTAAACATGAAAACCACCTACTGCTATTTTCATTTGAAATTGACCCAAACAGCTACTCGTTGTCATTTTAAACAGACATTGCACACCGCTATTTAATCACATTTTTAAATTTAAATGTGCCATTGTCATTTTAACGCTTTGTTTATTCTGATGATAATTCTCTAAACTAAACCAGTTGTGAGATTCCTAGTCGGGTACGAAAAAAAGTTATCAAGAGTTGTGAGATAGATGGCTCTTTCGTGTTGTTATGGAGACGATATATATTGGCAAGGGAGGAACGATTCGTTACTTCCTCTTACTACCAAACAAAAGATCAAAGGTCATAAACTGAGGCAAACAGCAAGCCTACTTTAAACACTTTAAAAATGTTTACTGGAAATTGGTAATTTTTTGCCCGCTAGTTTCTCGGGGCCGATCCCATTGTGGAGAGTGATTTGCTTAAAATTTCGGTAATTATGTCGCATTGTGTATCCAACAACGATTCATTTACATTTAAAACCTAAAACCAGCTAGTGAATTGAGTTGTGTAAATAATAATGAGTTTAAAAAAAAATAATCAAGACATTGAAACTCTAAAAGCTTCACTGGCTTACAGTGAGGGATTATAATTAATGCATTTCATGTATCAATTCCTCGGAATCATGAGTTTGCGCAGGGATCTTTCGTTTTGTTCTTTTTAATGAACCTTGTGCAACTCTAAGGTGTCCACAAGTGTTAGTGTGTGTGCTCCTTCCGACCTTTATGACGACACACTGAGTGGAGAGAAACGACCTGCGAGGTTGTTTAGTTCTGTTAGTTTTATTTGAAAGTTGTATAGATTTTATAGCCACTCCATGGCCATCATGCCTCTCTACTCGAGGATAAAGAAGGTTGGTGATGTCAACAGGAAGTTACACAGGCTTATTAAAATGCAGTCTTGGCGCTCGTTCGTATGTAGATTTTATAGCCACTCCATGGCCGTTATGCCTCTCTACTCGAGATTGAGGTTGGTTGGTGTGCCAACAGGAAGTTAAACAGGCTTATTAAAATGCAGTCTTGGCGCTCGTTCGTATGTAGATTTTATAGCCACTCCATGGCCGTCATGCCTCTCTACTCGAGATTGAGGTTGGTTGGTGTGCCAACAGGAAGTTAAACAGGCTTATTAAAATGCAGTCTTGGCGCTCGTTCGTATGTAGATTTTATAGCCACTCCATGGCCGTGCTTTGTTTGCCATGTCTAGGGGTATATATATTGGAAGCTGGCCGCAGAAAAACTATCAGTGGATCATCAGTTGATCAACAAAAGGAACTCTTACCAACATAGGTAACATATACACTTTTTCTTTATTTTAAGTGAGGTTATTTTTATAGCTACAATCGACTAGTATAGTGGTTCACGATGGTTATGCATTTCAGGTCAAATATGTACGAGGACCCAGAAGACCCCTTCGTACAGTGCCCTCTTAAGCGATCGCATAAGATTTTGCAATCGCGAATGGAGAGGCATCTATTTAAATGTAGGTCAGTTGTGGAGATGGAAACCAAAACTACAAGATCTCCACTACCCGCAGCTGTAGAATCTTCTTCGCCCTCGTCTCCCCCTTCCTCTAATTCTATATCCTCCTGTTCGGAAGAGAATTGGGATGATGGGTCGTATGTGAAATACGACCCAATGTCAAAAATTATGAGTTCAAACGAGCTTATCATCAGAAAGCCAAAGTGAGTGTTTGTAGCGGCCGATCGTGTCACATTACCCAGGCTGAAAAAAACATCTGTACATAAAATGAAATTTTTTTTTGTTTTCAGAAAGAAAAAATAATTTCGGCAACTGGATACACCGAGATAGCGAAGCGAAGAATTTTACCTATGTAACTACAAATGAAAAAAAAAAAAAAATAATAAAAAAAAAAAAAAANTGTACAAATGCTAAGTTACCATTTGCACTTTAATTTTTTACTGTTAAAACCAACTACTGTTTGTTCTGATGTTAATTCTCTAAACTAAACCAGTTGTGAGATTCCTAGTTAGGCACAACAAGTTTAATATATACCAAACAGCAAGCTATTCAAACAATTTAAAACATGAAAACCACACCAAATAATTCATTTTAATGTTATTAATTTTTCCCAATAGTTCCTCGGGGCCTGTCCCACTGTGGAAAGTGACTTGTTAAAAATTTCCTATTACGTATTCGATCCTAAACCAACTAATTTATTTTAAACTATAAACAATTAATTCAACATAAACTCTAAACAATTAGTTATCACGACTACTGTCATTCTCACTTTAAATTGACACACACACAGCAAGCCATTGTCATTTTAAAATTTCCTATTACGTATTCGATTCTAAATTCAAACACTTTAAACCAAACCAACTAATTTATTTTAAACATGAAAACCAACTAGTTCATTTTAAACTATACTTTAAATTCACACACACACACAGACACACAGACACACAGACACACACAGACACACAGACACACGGACACACAGACACACACAGACACACACAGAGACACAGAGAGAGAGAGAGACACACACACACACACACACACACACACACCAAGCCATTCAAACACTTTTATCTGATGCAAATATCAAGTCATCGCAAACAGAGAGTAATTCACACTTTAATTTTAAATAAGTCACCTAACTTTAAACTGATGCAAACAGCAAGCTATTCAAACACATTTAAAACTGTTTACTGGAAGTTGGTAATTTTTTGGCCATTAGCTTCTCGGGGCCTATCCCATTGCGGAGAAGTGACTTGCTAAAAAAATTCCTATTGTGTATTCTCACTATAAATTGATCGCCGATATGGAGCAGAATATTATTAAAATGAACATATGTTTATATAAACTAATTAATTAATTTTAAACTTAAACCATTAGTAATCACGAGTTGTGAGATGGTTTTTTCGTGTTGTTATGGAGGTGATATATATTGGCAAGGGAGTACCATTTTGGACCACCTTCTTACTACCAAACAGCAAGCCATTCAAACACTTTAACATTTTAAACATGAAAACCAACTACTGCCATTTTCACTTTAAATTGACACAAACACACACACACAAACACACACTCACACTCACACTCACACACACAACACACACTCAAACACTTTAAAACATGAAAACTAAACCAACTAATTCATTTTAAGCCATTAGTAATCACGAGTTGTGAGATGGTTCTTTCGTGTTGTTATGGAGGCGATATATATTGGCAAGGGAGTAACGATTAGGACCTCCTTCTTACTACCAAACAGCAAGCTATTCAAACACTTTAAAAATGTTTACTGGAAGATGGTAATTTTTTGGCCATTAACTTCTCGGGGCCTATCCCATTGCGGAGAAGTGACTTGCTAAAAATTTCCTATTGCGTATTCTCACTTTAAATTGACACAAACAGCTACTCAGGCACACTTTTTTTTTTCACTGGCCCTTATTGCCCTTATCAGAAAATGAAAAGAAAAAAAAATTACTTTTCGTTAATCCGTTTATTTAGTTTTTTCTACAAATGCAAAGCGTTAGTTTTACCTTTTGAGAGAACTGCCTTCATCACCGCTGTCTCCTTCGTGACGAGTCTCCTCGTGCATTGCAGCTGCATGGATTAGAAACGAGTGCAGTCGTTGCCCGTATGGGTGGTTCTTTTTCCAAATGTATTCTGCCAAATAGCCGGCCCACGACTTTTCCCGTCTACCAAAACAGGGAATGCTATACCTCACCGAACACCAACTCTGTTCGATGTTTTGTGTGTGCACTCTTAAAGATTCGCCTTGCCTCANGGCGATATATATTGGCAAGGGAGTAACGATTAGGACCTCCTTCTTACTACCAAACAGCAAGCTATTCAAACACTTAAAAAATGTTTACTGGAAGATAGTAATTTTTTGGCCATTAACTTCTCGGGGCCTATCCCATTGCGGAGAAGTGACTTGCTAAAACTTTCCTATTGCATATTCCCACTTTAAATTGATCGCCGATATGGAGCAGAACATTATTAAAATGAACAAATGTTTAGATAAATAAACTAATTCATTTTAAACTTTAAGCCATTAGTAATCACGAGCTGTGAGATGGCTATTTCGTGTTGTTATGGAGGTGATATATATTGGCAAGGGAGTACCATTTTGGACCACCTTCTTACTACCAAACAGCAAGCCATTCAAACACTTTAACATTTTAAACATGAAAACCAACTACTGCCATTTTCACTTTAAATTGACACAAACACACACACACAAACACACACTCACACTCACACTCACACACACACAACACACACTCAAACACTTTAAAACATGAAAACTAAACCAACTAATTCATTTTAAGCCATTAGTAATCACGAGTTGTGAGATGGTTCTTTCGTGTTGTTATGGAGGCGATATATATTGGCAAGGGAGTAACGATTAGGACCTCCTTCTTACTACCAAACAGCAAGCTATTCAAACACTTAAAAAATGTTTACTGGAAGATAGTAATTTTTTGGCCATTAACTTCTCGGGGCCTATCCCATTGCGGAGAAGTGACTTGCTAAACATTTCCTATTGCGTATTCTCACTTTAAATTGACACAAACAGCTACTCAGGCACACTTTTTTCTTTCAATAGCCATTATTGCCCGTATCTGAAAATGAAAAAAAATAAAGTACTTTTCGTTTATCCGTTATTTAGTTTTTTCTACAAATGCAAAGCGTTAGTTTTACATTTTGAGAGAACTGCCTTCATCACCGCTGTCTCCTTCGTGACGAGTCTCCTCGTGCATTGCAGCTGCATGGATTAGAAACGAGTGCAGTCGTTGTCCGTATGGGTGGTTCTTTTTCCAAATGTATTCTGCCAAGTAGCCGGTCCACGACTTTTCCCGTCTGCCAAAACACGGAATGCTATACCTCACCGAACACCAACTCCGTTCGATGTTTTGTGTGTGCACTCTTAAAGATTCGCCTTGCCTCAGCTTTAGTTTGTTTCGGGTGTTAACTATTCCACTCTTTTCACTGCACACAAATTCCTTCCGGTGATTTACTTGCAGGTGGCGATAGCCGTGCATGTCCAAGTTACTGTAACCTCGCCAACAGTCTGAAATTATCGTCGTGCCCGGCACAATCCATTCACGAATACATTTTACTAAAGTCGCGGCGTTCCTCTTTTCCACCGGCACCAGGAAGAAATTAGTAGGATCGCCTCTCTCCACACCGCCGAAAACCCACTGGCCGTGAACTTTTCGTCCCTTGCGGTTTTTACGCTTACCCAACTTTGATTCGTCTATCTCGACTATTTTGCCAGGCCCGCCGATTCTTTTCCTGTAAGTTAACACCCAGTCTATGCACACTTGGCGGCAGAAATTCGACCAGGCGACGACTGTCTTGCCCGAGCACTTAAGTTCGTTTACTATAGTCTGCTGTCGGGGATACTTGATCAGGCACCACAATTAACACAACTCGATGATCTTGCCCGGCGACAAATTTGAATCTCCCACGAAACTGCCCTGTCTTGCCGACACTTTAAANATCTTGCCCGGCGACAAATTTGAATCTCCCACGAAACTGCCCTGTCTTGCCGACACTTTAAAATTGCATTTTGTGTCATTCTCCATGCGCTGTCGACACCAGTAAAACAAACCTCGATTGTCCACGAGCTTGGCTTCGCCTTTTCTGCATCGTCTACACCGTATTGACGGTTTAAGGATGTCACGCTCGATGAGGAATGTGTTTACGTCCGGTGAGAAATAAATCAATTTCCGAGCGTTCAACATAGTGATTTTACACCCCTCACACACCATTGTATGTTTTCCTTATTGAAAACGTTTAGGTTTTAAGTAAAACCACACTTGGATACGCTAAACAATTTGGATATGCTAAACGGAATTCGACCGGATACGCAATAGTACACTGACTTGTAAAGTAAATAATTTGAGTGGATACTCGATACTGCACTCGCTGGTTTCCTATGGTTTTACCATAAGAGCACGCAATACGGAACAATCACCGTGTATTTTTACTCCAACATAATTGTAATATAAACACCCAATGTCAGTGTAGTTGTACATCTTCCAGTGCGTAATTTTGCGATGGCCGCGTGTATGTAAACTTGCATTACATCCTAGAGTATCTGCGAGCGTTAATTTACACTTAAAATTTTTTTTGGGTAATTTTACATTTTTATGTGTAATTTGCTAAAACGAATACAGTATTTTTAATTTAACACTAGTGTTCCTAGGGATTTAAATATATCTAAAAGTATTTGTTTAAAACATGCGATCTAGCGGTAGGGAGTAGAAATACTTTGAAATCCAATTGTTTGTTCAAAAGCAAAACTTAACTCCCACTGACGGAATTTGCTGGCTTAAGCATAAAACTTCGTATTCTGTATCTGAAATTGATTATTATACACATATTATAGATAATTATTTTTAGGACACACTGTAATTTTGGAGTTTAACAAAGGTGTACAAAAACGTGAAAGTTGTATAACTACACATACATAGTATTTGAATTAACGCGACGCAGGCAGTTGTAAAAAAAATAGGGAAGGGCATTTTTTAAAAAACTAATTAATTATCATGGAACTGATTATTTTCGGATTCAGCAAACAATGGATTTATGTATCGTAATATTCTAAGCTGAATTGATTATTTAAATCGATTACTATTTACAAAATTACGTTTAGTATTACTTTATCTTCGAATAATTGTATTTACGTCTGGAACGAAATAGAAGATTGACAACTCCCAGAGCTGTGGTTTTGGAGGAAGGTGATTGACACTGTTGTCTAAAGGACCAATTTACTACTGAAGTAAACACAGGGCGATTGGAGTTCAAAAAAACAATCTAGTTTTATTATTCCTTGAACAAGTTATAATTCACTCACGAGCTCTAGAGACAACTCCTTCCCGTTTATACAAGGGGGGGGTGTAGGGGGGTAGTACTCTTCACACACGCTGGATGACTGTACTTATCTGATTTGCTGGGCGGGTAGTTGGTCCTGCAGTTGCGGTCTGGTGAGCTGGAACTGGCAGGACTCTGCGTCTGATGGGCGTCTCGGCGACTGCCTTCGAAGTTCCCCCTTCTCGGGTCCACACTGCGTCTGATGACGGCCGGCTGCCGTGGTCGTCTCCTCGCGGACTCGTTCCGCCCTCTTCGGTTCCNNNTCTCTCGTCGTTTTTGTAGGCCCCCATCGCCATATTGAACTCGTGTTATTTCTGCAGGTGGCCGGCCGATGGCCGCGTCCCCCCTGGGTTATAAAACAACGTGTGCGGCCCTCCGGCGCGCGTGGGTCCGGTGTTGCCCCTCGATCCTGGTTTACAAGTTTAAGCACTTCGTCCTGTGCATGCGGAAATATTTGGGTGGCCTCTTGGCTTGGCGTATGTGTGGTTCCCCTGCCTTGCCGCTATTCTCTCCGCACGCTCGCCCCAAAAGCTCTCAGGGTTTTATTGCGGTGAAGCCCGGGGTCGTGGGACCTCGGCGTATCTTGGGGCAGCTGCCCAGTGCAGCTGTGTTCGCGCCCTGGTGCCTTCCGTTGCCTCCGGATGCCGTCTGCACGTGCAGAAAACTTGGGTGGCCCGTCTTTGCAGCTGTGAGGCGCGGGATCCTTTTTTGGACACGTCCGCCACCCTTAATATTTATTGGTGTTGACCGCCTGCAGGCTTCGCTAGCGCGTGTGTTCTGACGGCAAAAAATGCATGGACGCGGGGAGCGTCAAGATTGTTATGGGCCCGCTGTGCACTGGCGGTAATGTGAAGAATGTTATAAATATATAGTTAACACACCGACTATTAATAGCTTTTGTCGAGTATGTTATTAAACATGGGGCTTACATCGATACCAGTAAAAATATTTCCTCAATTTTACCGCTCCATGAGTGTTACATTATCTAACCGCCTTTCGTTTTAAGATATTATAATATACTTTAACACAATTTTAATTAAATCGATTAGGCTGGGTTTTGGTTGGAAAATAACGTTGGCCAAAACCTTCATATTTAGAAAACCCCAACCGTTGTCTTTCACACGTTTCTCTAACGCTCTTAAATAATTAATATTGTTGCATAGAACGTATTTAAGTTTTAATTGTTTAAAAAGTAAATTTTTTTATATCTGATTTGTTAGCATACTTTATTGGTGAGCTGCATGCTCACTCCGCAATTTATCAACGTGTATTTAGTTATAAATATATATTGCATATAAATTATTTAAAAAAATTTATTAACTTTTTAGGGAACACTTTAATTTTTACCAATTTGTAGGACAATAAAAAATGTCTACAGACATTAAAATCATTCCCATAATAGGAATAACTACTTGCTCATATTAATTATGCTTAATATACTTCTCAGTATTTTATATCCATAATTAAATGTCGACGATTAATGCAAATCTAGTGCATAAATTTCCGACAAAAAAAAACAGTTTGAACGGACCTTTAATTTGCAAACCTCTCCTGAATGCTTGTTTGACAAATTTGAAACACAAAGCAATATAATTTGTAAAATAACAGCAATTTATGCACAATGCACAAATTATGCACATAACAACATAACATATTTTTAAGACGACCAATCAATTAATCTAATAATGAGAAAGTTGACATACATAGTACAATTGAAACAAATAATAATTTTGACAGTCACAGCTGTAATTTATGCGGGTCGTGTAGATTTAAAACATTTGTATAGTTGATGCAAAACAAACATTAAATTGTGATTTTATGAATATGTCAGAAACGTACCACCATTATTTTGTGCCAGTGTACCGTTATTTCGAATATACTGTACTAATCGACTAAACACAGATTTTTATGAATCGCAATTATAAATAGATTTTATGAACTGAAATAATCGATTAATCGACGTTGAATCGATGCATCGCCAATGTCTAAAAAATGTAATACTGACAGTATAACTGCATAGTAAAACAGCTAAAAATATACAAATATTGGGTATTCACAATTACTGTGAATGTGTGATTTTACGTTTTTGTGAGTGAAAAAAGACACAATGTGGTGAAATTACAATGCCGATATCTTTATGAATTTACTTGCCATGGGGAAAAAAACACAATGTTTGCAGTTTATTTTCTGCTGCATAGGAATAATAATTTTACACTATTCTATCTCAAATTAGTTGTACAATGTACATGTTTTACTGATTTGCAGAATAATTTTACTTGTACGTAGAGTTAAAAAAAACGTTAACATATGCAGTTATAAAATTACACCTACTTCAGTGCAAACACTGCTGCCACACATATTATGTGTAAAATCACGCAATTATTTTACAATGTAAGATTGCTTTCAAAATACGCACATGCACCTCACTTGCTACGTTTCATTTATATAATGCAGTAACAAGACACTAAGGACGAAGGTCAAACGGTGACAGGTCCAACAGAAATCATTAGCTAGCAAAATCGCTGCACACGGAAATGTGTTGCTTTTAAAATACATACAGAGCTCGCGGAAAATAAAAAACTTGGTGTATTCGTTCTTATATTTTTTATTTTTTTATTTTACACATCCGAAACGATTCTCTGTAGAAGAGAGCATCTTGGGCGCGTGCCAACAGATAGCAGCACGGTCGGCTGCTGTATCCCATTTTTGAAAGTCAACTTTTCGCCTCGTACTGACTCGAAACGATTCGTCTTTTAAAATATTGACATAAACACACCGGATTATAAAAAATCGTTCCAAGCAGTATGTCTACATTAAATGTGTCTTTTTGAGACGGAAAATACACAACAGTAAAATTATATATACAAAAATGCTAAGTAATAGCCTTTTATTAACAATTAACAGAATATTTTCAAAACAGACGAACCCGACACACAAATTCATGAGAACATAAATGAAGGAGAGCAGGGGAATGTGGCCAGTGCGGGCAAAGTGTTCGTCAGCTGTTACTCCGTCGGAGAGTGCTGCGATCTGGCGGCGAGTATTTGGAAAATCTTCACAGTGTTCTGAGAGCATATGAACTGTTTTTTTGTTCAAGATGTGTTGTTTTGTTTATGTCCGATACAATGTAAGTTAGGAATACTGTTAGTATTATCTCAGTACGTAGTTACTTTATAATAATTTGTTACATTATTGTTAAAATATTATTTTTTAGGCTTTTCAACCACTTGTAATAAATTGTGGAGATGAATTACTATTTACTGTAGACCATATTTGGTTGAGTGGCATCTAGGAGGGCAAAGTGGATATACACCAGGCGACGCTGTCCAACCGTTTGGCCAATTTGCTTAAACGATTTAATAAGTTTCATTAACTTTAAACTACATATTAATAAAATACTCTGCTTCATAACACAAGAACAACAAAACCGTAAACCTGGATGAGATTGTACAATATTACGATCTTCAGGCAAAGTAAAGAATATTTATTTGAAGACCAAAAATCCTAAACAAATTTACTTGTTTGTTGACAAAGTGAACACACACCCGTTGCCTTTGTAGTAGTTATTTTATATGTTTAATCTCATATTTTACGTAAGTAGGATAAAGTGGCAGGCCACTAGTCACTTTTCCCTACATGGCAATGCAAAGTAACCAGTTGGTAAACAAATTTTTGAAATAAAATAAAAAATTATTTTATTTAAAACTTACATATGTTTTATTGTTTGTATAATAACTATATTGAATTAAGGGCGAATTATATTTCTGTTTTAATAACTGAAGAATATTTACACCTAATTTTATCTTAGAGTGACCGCTTTACCTTGCTCTCCCTTACGTTGCATCACATTAATATAAACATTTTTGGATACATCCTGTGACAGTCCTGCAGTCTCGTCGAATTACTGTCAAGCATATAAGTGAGTAAGTGAGCTGAGCTCTTTCATTTGTGTAAGAACTCTTTCCAGTCCGCGTCACAGACTAAAACCGTCTTCAGTCCGTGGTCCACGTATTTCTCCGTAGCCTGGTGTGCCTAAGTCATAGACTAAAGACTAGTCTATGGCGTAAATAAGGTCGTCAGAATAGCCAACTTAAGTTTTCGCCTAAACATTCCACATGACCGAAAGTTTGTGTCTATAATCACACCACTTCAACGCGAGCCCTGCTGCCCTCAGGATGTCCAGACGATGCTCAAGTCCTGCCCAAGCAAGGACAAGGATAGCAGCACTGACACGGTAGATACCTTTCATAATCCAATGGGGGTCACGGTGGCTGAGCGGCTAGACTGCTCGCCTCCCACGAATGCGAACTGGGTTCAATCCTTGGCCGGGTCACTCAGAATTTTCGCAAGTCGGAAATCGTGCCGGACGATACCGCTGGTCGGCTGGTTTTCTCGGGGATCTCCCCCCCCCCACCATTGCATTCCGGCGTTGCTCCATTCTCACCTCATCTCACCCTCATCGGCTTTCAAGGCCTAGTTGTTACGAGCCACCAAAATCTCTCAACTCAGCCCACAAAAAAAAGTATAAAGGTGTTACATCTGGAATGCGAGGAGGCCAGGCACCCGGATCATCTGTTTGGAAACGTTTCATCAACACGCCTTACATTGTGGCTCCAATGAGGCAGCTCGCCATCTCGTTGAAAGATTATACTTGGTTGCAACTCCACTGCCTGGAGGAAAACAAAGTTCCAGTAAGTCCTCGTAAGTGTCCCCCGTGATGTTTTTTTTCCTCCGAAAAAAAAGGCCCGATCACCCTGTCATGCAAGAGTCCACACCGCACATTGACCTTCGGGCTGTCGCGAATGTTCTCATTAATGTGGTGTGGGTTTTCTGACCCACATATCCGCACATTTCGGCGGTTGATTCATCTGAAAAAAAAGTAACTATCTCCAGGTAGTCGTTGTCTTGTTCAACGGCTTCAAGCACGGAGCAGGCAAAGTATAGACGTCGACGGCGGTCATCTGGCTGCAGCGCCCAAGCAAGTTGGACTTCGCAGGCGTGCAGACGAGAATGTTCATGAAGCGCTTTGTTCACTGTTCAACTCGGCACGTGCAATTCCCGCCAAGCATTTACTTTTCTGAACATTTCGTATTCTTCCGCCATCTGCGAAATCAACATCGCAGTGAATCCCATGTCTTTATCCATGAATCGGTTAAGTTCAACTCCGAAGCTGTAAGTTACGTACGTGTATTTGTGATAATGCAATTACGAAACACGCTATTTCTTACCATTTTGTACATAAGACCAACAGAACTGTTTCAAATACGTAGCTTTCGCAGTGTAAATAACATTCGAAAACTGATTACGACCGTTTAGTGTTCTATTCAACAAATTGTATCAAATAATTTTGAATGTATTTGAAAATGTGTCGCACACTCAAATTTTTTACTGGGAAGATCTAGTCTGGATTTTCGTGTTAAAAATTATTTTCGAAGTGAGATACTGCTGCTGTGTTTCCGCGCATTCCACTGCAGGAAGAATTGTAAAGAATGTCGTGATGTATTTTCACTTCTTTACTAAATTTAAATTTTATTGCAGATATTTCCTCCACAATGAAATTTAAGGCTCTCGGAGTTCTTAATATTGTGAATTAATCACTTCCAATAGCATTTGTGCTTTCTGAGCTATTATATAAAATTGTTATCTTCATGACGTTATTTCTATTCCAGTAATTGCTCGCCATTTTAACGTTTCGTGATGTCATAAATGGCCATGTTTGTCGTACACGAGTCTGATTGGCCGAGTCGGTCAAATATCAAATACATTTTATAACCTGCCAACTTCCCAAAATGTTTGATGGAAGTTACAGCCGTCCAACTTTTCCAGACAAACATGGCGGCGATAATGACGTTTCGGTGATGTCAGAACCACCCAATTTAATTGTCCAGCTTTGCTTGAAGCAGTTTGAAGGAAAACCTTGACGCCTGCCTAGCGCTTGAAATGCGTTGCAGCGTGTTTGAAAAATACTATTTTTGACGAAACTATTAAACGTGCCCCCAACAGGTTTCCTTACGTAAAGAAACAACATTCAGGGCGATGACGGAATGGTACTTTTAAGGCATTGCACACATTAGAAACATTATTTTCGGGTGCTCCAATATAGTGAAAAAACGGGGGTTTCAGACTGCTATATTCCAACACATACTAACCGCTCGCATGCGAAACTACGATGGAGGCATGCGCTGGTCTTTGGTACAGATACGTGTCCAATAAGATTGTAGGGTCGCAGCTTAACCCTTTCAGACCTACTTCTATTTACTGTTTCAAGTGTTGCAAACAAGAATTTTTTTGGTGCGTGCCGTACTCGAGTCGACACAGCACTTGTTTCGTTGTCACAGCCAATGAGCTGTACGCTATATGTTCAGCTACAGTTACATGAACCAACTATAACCTATACCAGTAAAGCGGTTTGCGAATTATTTACCCATAGATAGGATCATTGGTAATTGAGCTTCGCAGTGTGTAGTACAGACCAACAATTACCTACACTTGCGTAAAGTACACATTTGCGTGCACTGGGTCACATTCAGGTTAGTCGTCAACGGAAAGACTACACTCCAGTTGAGCGCCTCGCGCGTAGAGGCGATAACGCTGTACAAACGCCGGTCAGCGTCGACCGTAGTGCTTCATAAATGTTCGCCTCACTCACAGAGACATACCCTTCACTAGGCGACCGCCTTAAAGCTTCCTCCTGCCTGGTGCTTGTACTGTGCTGCAGAGTGTTTGTAATGCTGTTTATTTGACGAAACTATTAAACGTTACCCCCCTCCCTCCAGCAGGTTTACCAACGGAAATACATCATACCCCAGACGAGGACGGAATAGTACTTTTAAGTTACCACTTATGCTGTAAATATTATTTTTGAGCCCTCCAATGTAGTTAAAAAAAATTACTTTTTCAGACTGCCGTATAATAAAACATACTAGCCGGACACGAGTCTAACTACGATAGAAGCCTGTACTGAACTTTGCTACAGAATTTTCATAAATGAAGTGGTAGGATAACCACTGGAAGTGCCATAGGCACACGCAGCACCACGAGAACACTGCACGCCAGTTCAGAGTCATGCGCGTAGAGGCGATGACGCTCTTGCAGCGCGTGCCAGTGTAACCCTTATAGATCCCGCGCTTCTCGGCCAAAATAAGAAGAGAAACGATGCAGGCAGGTGGGACTCTTAAGGCTTCTGCCTGGTTTGAAAACAGTGAGAATTTGATATAGGGAAATACATGTTAATGAAATTCAAATTTTCGGACCCTATTCTATTATTGGTGGAAAGCTTATAGGAAGGTTCCATGCAGGACCTTGAGTAGTTTTGTATGTATCTGGCCAGCATATTTTGAGAAACGACGCTTTGAAAAAGCCGTTTATAGTAGTTTTGGAGTACTAAAAAATGGTGTTTCTAATGTGGTTGACGTCATGAAAGCACTGTTACGAAATGGTGTGATCAGGCCTTAGCTGAACGGCCTGCCTGATCACACCTTCAAACATTAAACCAGGAAACGAGCGTGATTGCAACACCATCGAGCAGAAAGAAGACCGTTGCAGAAATCCCCTCCACTGGCCAGTAAACGGGGCCGCAAAAACAACGCGCCCGATATAGGCCGGCGTAACACCCGGAACAGCGTCTTTTGTCGTCGACCCGAGCAGAGAGAAGATCACGGAAGATGGGTGTGTCTGGCCGTCGTTAACCGTCTCGTAGAATCAGCCCCCGGCAACATTAACAAGGTGATAACTTTCCAGTTAGATTATNCTTAGATCAGAATAAAATGGCGTGAGGTAAATATAATGAATAATCATCTTGGGTATTCAATTTAAAGCTCCCCCGATCAATAGTAACATAAATAGTAATTGCATGATCCTAATGTTAATAAACCTCATATTATACTGTTGTGCTCTACCGAAACATGATTCGTTATTGTGCTACGCCCCCCAGCAACTTTCACGTACGTACGGCTTAAAAGCTAGTTCGTAGGGGCAGCGGTGGCGTAGTGGCCAGGGCGCTCGCCTCCCACCACGGCGATCCGGGTTTGATCCCCGGCGGGTTCACTCCCGGATTTTTCGCACGTGGGCATCGTGCTGGACGATGCCGCTCGCCGGCGGGTTTTCTCGGGGTACTCCCGTTTCCCCCGCCCTTGCATTCCAGCGCCGCTCCATTCTAGGGTCTCATTTCTGTCATGCCCGGGGATGACGGTCACCTACGGGTCCCAGCTGGAAAGACCGTCACTCTGAGGGTGTTGCCTTGCCCTGCGTGCACTCCCCACACGCCATTATTATTATTATTATCATTAGCTAGTTCGTAACAGCACTCAGCAGCCTTCGTATTAAGTTTGTGTTGTTTTCGTAGGTCAGCAGATTGGACGCACGTTTAATACCTTCGCAGTAGAACTGGAATTACTAACATCCTGTAGAGCAGTTAAACCACCGGGAGCCTAACTGAAGGCCGGCCATGGAGAGACGAGGCGACGTCGTCGGTCTGCAGACTGCGGGTGCTGTGCTGAAGGCGAGCGCGGTTCGCAGTACGCCCGCGAG
>NQII01004923.1:121527-184436 GCA_002778355.1 Clitarchus hookeri
ACAGCGCGGTAAACAAACTGACAAATAAACTGTGTGTTTGCCGCGGCCCTGGAGTCGAGTGCTGTGCGAGGACCACCCTGCAGCATGACGGGCCCCGCCTCGTGCGACGGGGCACCAGGGATCTTCATTTGTCGTAGTGTGTTACTGGTCGTGTCCTAAGCATTCCTCACTTACGTTCAGGAGTTCACGTGTCCCATCCAGACCGACGACACTTAAGGCTGCTCGATAACAACATTTGGTACTTTTATACTTGTAGCGAACACTGGCCAACTTGAACGCATTGTAAGTGAAGTAATTTTCCTGGAATAATAAAACTTTACAATTTATATATTTTCAAAATAATTTGATGTAAAATCTAAAATATTTATATTTTGCTGCAGCAATAATGATAAAATAAATACTAACCAAGTNCAAAATAATTTGATGTAAAATCTAAAATATTTATATTTTGCTGCAGCAATAATGATAAAATAAATACTAACCAAGATGTACAAATAAAAAAAAAATTGCTATGTAAACTAATACCGTGGCTACCGCGTAACTCATATGTAATCACTTAAAATAACAGGCCATGTATATATGAAAGCATATATTAAATAGAAAGAAGATTGCATATTTATTTCATATTTTTTTAAATACATGAATTGTTATTTGGTGATTACAAAGATGTCCATGGCATTAGTTTACTTTGTAAATTTTTAATTAGTACATCATAGTTAGTATTTGTTATTATAGCTGCAGAAAAACAAAACATTTTTGGATTTTACATCAAATTATGAAAATAATAATAAGTGCAAAATGTTTTAATTCGAGGAAAATGTTGTCACATGCNTTTGGATTTTACATCAAATTATGAAAATAATAATAAGTGCAAAATGTTTTAATTCGAGGAAAATGTTGTCACATGCAATGCGTAGAAGTTGAGCAATGTTTGGATCAATTGTAAAATAATTAATTTTTTGGTAAAATGATGTAATAAATACGACGACATTTGCCGGCCGTTCAAGATCACTGAAGGTCAATGACGAGGCAAACTGCGTCGTCGCACGGACAATGGGCCAATGCAGCACCGTCCTGTAGATACTGTAGCCGGCCTCAAACTACGCGTCCTTTGTTAGTTTATTATATCAAGTGTTCCAATTGGCGACCGTATACATTGATACATACTGTAAAGCGATTATGAGCGGACAAATACCGCACGTCGGATTTAATCTGGACTTATCGCAGAACAAGCTCGTGTTATACGGCCTTTAATGTCTTCGGGAGTCGCCGGTGGGTCTTTTTAGACCTGTTGCCTTAATGTTCCCCACAGATTAAAAGGCCATAGGCGTTAAGTCTGGGGAACGTGCAGGCCACTTCGTGTTTACAGACCGATCGATCCAACGACCACCGAAACTTCTGTTAAGAATCGCTGTAATTCATTGTGCAGAATGAGCGGGACATCCGTCGTGTTGGTGCCACGTGGATTGCCTTAGGATCTCTTTCAATAATTGCAGCAAATATCATAGTATTTATTACATCTTCATGTGGACTGCAATGGGGTATTAATAAAAATTATCATTCCATTCAAAGTAACGAAGTTGACCTTTGTATCTGCTTTACACTTCCGCGTGCGGGGAAATTATCACTATCAAGTTATTAGCGCCTTGGACCCAAGTAACTTTTGTCTGAAATATGTTTTTCTACTACAGTAGAATCCCGATAATTCGTACTGTCAAGGGACTGAATGTTAAATATGAATTATCGAAATATCCAAATTAGCGGGATTATCAATAATCGGGAGCAAAAAAAGAAAAAATACATAATAACGAGATTAATGCAAATTTGCATTAATATGTAATGATAAACGCATGGTTACATATTATGAATATATATGTACTATATATATAAATCAATAATTACATCAATAAAAAAAAACATTAAAAATTTACGTTTAAAAAAATCTGTCATTTTCTTTGGGTGCAAGCCTTGCAGACGGGTATTGTCGATGGCTTTGTCAAGCATGTTCAAAGCAGAAAATATGTCATCGCCAACGTCTGATTTAGCTAAGAAATGGCGCACGTTGTTGATGTATTGTTTAGCCATTTTAGGTGTATTGTCAGCACATCATCTTTGTCATCACCTTCGCCATCAATGTCCTGAGATGGAGCCAAAATTTCGTCATCAGTTAGAATCCCCGCTAACGCTAGGCCATCGCCAAATGGACGAAATCTTCAAACGTTATAGAATTTTCTTCATTTTGAGGAAGACGATTCCAATTAACAGGACGTTCTAAGTCTTGTTCAGTAACTGCTGATGNTTCCACCTTCGTTAATACACAGCACGAAAACAGTTTTTTATTGTGCTTTCGCTAACACTTTGCCACGCCTTGTGAACAATGTTCATGTCTGAAAATAAGGTGATTTTACGATCCTTCCCATCTTCGATGCTGTCAAGGAGTTGCATCACTACTTCCTTGCGGTAAAAGGTTTTGAACGTTTTAATCATGTCCTGGTCTAGAGGCTGCAGCTTAGAAGTAGTGTTGGCAGGCACAACATTAACATGACTGAGCGGTGGGGTATTGTTGTGGACCGTACGATTATCCATGAAAAGCAGAATTTTTCGCTGCCTTTTCTCCATATCAGCATTCACTTATCGTATCCATTCCTTGAATAATTCGCCCGTCATCCACGCTTTTTTGTTTGCACTATAGGTCATCGGAAAAGTTTTTATGTTTTTAAAACACCTTGGTTTGACTGATTTGCCTATCATGAGCGGTCTTAATTTCTCAGATCCATCCATGTTAGCGGCCAACAATATGGTTACACTTTCTTTACAATTTTTTCCACCATTACACTTTTCTTCCTTAAAACACATTAATCGGTCAAGGAGACACTTTATAAAATAACCCCGTCTCATCGGCATTAAAAATGTTGTTGGACTCATAAGAATAGATTACTTCTCCCAATTCGTATTTCCACTCAGAACAAACGTCGGCCGATACACGTGCACTTTCCCCACTAAGCTTCTTCAATTTTATGCTGTGCATTTTTTTAAACCTATCAAACCAAGCATCACTCCCACGAAAGTCTGTAATTCCCAATTTTTCTGCGAAAACTTTTACTTTTTCTCTTAAAATCTTACCTCCAACTGGTACATTTAAATTCTGTGCTTACGCAAACCACTTTTTTTTAATTCTCTTCTAGTTGTGGATACTCACCAGTCTTAAAGCACTTTGCTTTGCTGTCTGATGTCTGGGAGGCAATTTAGTCCTTGTTCTTCAGAATTGATGTTATTGTGGAAGGAGGAACGTTATAACGTTTGGACACGTCAATTTGTTTGTTACCACCGGCCACGGCGTTAATGATTTCTTTTTTTTTTTCTAATGGAAAGACACTTATTAGCTCTTTTCGGAGGCATGGCTAAGACCGAACTGACTAACTTTTCACTCCCTCTGCTCCTTCCTACCCTCTCATAACCCTAGACCGGACAACGAGGCGCCTCTTAGTTCTGGGAATCACAGACACATCGCCTCACAGACTACTCTGCGTCATTACCTTCCCTTCAAACCCTCTTACTTTTCACTCGCTCTGCTCCTTCCTACCCTCTCATAACCCTAGGCCGGACACCAAGGCGCCTCTTAGTTCTGAAAATCACAGACACATCGCCTCACAGCCTACTCGGCGTCATTGTCTGCCCTTCAAACCCTCATACGTACCTCAGCACCCTTCCGATCTTTTTTACCCTGCCCTAGTTGCATAAATCTAGAGGTGGTTTACAGTCTAGGGTTAAAAACATTACGAGTTAACGAATTTTTAAGTTGTAAATAAGAATTATAAGAAGTTTTAATTGAGCTCGAGCACCAAAATAAATACGTATTATCGAGGNTGTAAATAAGAATTATAAGAAGTTTTAATTGAGCTCGAGCACCAAAATAAATACGTATTATCGAGGGGACCGGAACGCATTGTTTATATACGAATTAAAGGGATTTTCTCAAGGGACCGGCAAATTTGTACGAATTAGCGGGATATACGAATAATCGGGATGCGAAATATCGGGATTTCACTGTATTGAAAGTGGCAGTGTTATCCAGGTGGCCTGCATTAGGTGTCACACCCTGAAACCTATGGTTTAAAATGAATTATAAGGGTGGCGCAGATTTTTTAAGTTCGAACTGAAGAACTAGTTTATTACAGCGCCACTGTTATGTACCTCTCAATGGAATCTTCCCTTCTCTTTTATAGTCGCAACAGTGTGCTATTGGGTGCTGAGAGTTCCCCACTCGCCAGTTTTTGGTAAGTATTATTTTGAAAGTAAAACATGAATTACTCGGAAATAGCGAGACTTAGAGGATATTTATACAAAACTATTTTCATTAATCGTCACCTGCGGAGTAATAATCCATACTTTAAATCCCAAATATTCCACCGCGTCATGGAGGTTAGATCCAGATAAGGGCAGTAACCGTATTTATTTACATGAAATAGTTTGATAACAGCGACAGGTGTTGCTATTTTTTGAAGACTTTTGTTCACTTGGAACACGGATTGTCTGGATGATGACTATCTTAAATATTTTCTCCAATACTTTCAATAAAAATATGTTTCAGGCCCAACTTTGAAAATTTGTACCGCTCTTGTTATTCGCTTTAGACCATAGGTCGTATGTTTTCAACTTATTTTTTCGTGATTAACCTGAAGCCGGAGTTTGTCGANGTTATTCGCTTTAGACCATAGGTCGTATGTTTTCAACTTATTTTTTCGTGATTAACCTGAAGCCGGAGTTTGTCGGTTGAATTTAGATACATCTCTAAATGGTATAAAAGAAAGTCGCTTATCCGCGTCTGTCTGTTTATTCGCTTAGTTCTTCTAAACTACTTTATGAATTTTAATGCGGTTTTCAATATAATTTAGAGAATTTCTTGAGAAAGGTTTTGGTGTAATAATTCATTAATATTTTATGTAAGGATAGTAGAGAAATGTCGAACCGTTTGTAATCAAGTCGTAAAAAACCGCTTTTAGGGCGATCGCATGGCTTGCGCTGACTAAACCATAAGAGATACATCAAATTAATGTGCTACAGAATTGTAGCTCTCAAAAGGTTCTACAGAAAAGTTCGTGATAGCTTATGTTCATCTTTTAAGAATGACCCACAGTAAACATTTTTGCCTTTCAAATTATCGCTGTATAAACTAAATTGTTACTGGGTGAAGCAAGGGCCTGTTCACTAGTTTTGTATAATATTTTCTTAAAACCCGTCTCCCGGATAGAGTGAGTTGAGTGGGTGGCTGTCAATTGGGAGGTCATGGGTTCGTGTCCCTTTTCAGGCGTGGGTTAATATATGGTATGTAGAGCACGAGTTATCGTGTTGCTAACATTTCCAGGCATCAGGGTTTCATGGCTGCTGCAAATGTTGCGTTTTTGGGTCGTGAAGTCCTCCAGAACCGAACTGTTCTTCCACTTTGAGATTCGTCTTGCCTTGAAAACCCTGGTCTCTTCTCCGATATGTTGCNAGTCCCTACGTGTTTTATTATATACAGGTAATATATTATTAAGTCAGCCAAATATAAAGTGCTACGCTAAGTTATGAGGTTTCTCACAAATTCAAGTAAATATTCGCGAGCAGATGAGGTAAAATAGCCGCGTTTTAAATTATGAACATTTATTGATTTAGGCAATAACTACTCTCTTTCTCTGAAGCTATTAGTATTCTTATTAACGTCAAATTCGATGTTGAAGTATTAGACACAGTGGACTACAGAAAAGGGTTGCTGGTTCGGTTCCAACTGGGCAGCCCATAAGTCCTCTCGTTGCAGGATTGTGTTTACAACGAAGTCGAACAGCAATAAAATGCTAAATTCGTAAGCATTATGCTTGTATTTATAAACCAGTGAAAAAAAATTGAAGTGAATATAAAATACTGGATGGAAATGCCTCGAAGCAAATAATGCTTATCAAAACATTTAATTTCAATTTGATTTCATTAGATGTTGGTCGTAAGAATCAAAATGAGAGTGCCCATAGTTGTTTCACTCCTGCAGTGAAAAATTAACTGGCATGCAGATATTAATGTCACTGGTACGGCGAAATTCATTATTCGAGAGGTAGTATATTCTAATCCCATTATATGGCGGTATTCTTAAACATATCTTGAGTACTAGCTTCGTCAAGACAATCTTATTAGGTGTCTTAAGTTCGTATTTACATTTCATGAATATTGCTTAAGCTTGTCTCAAGCACAAACAAACAAGGCGGTCTTCACAAAGGTTGTCTTATTTTTTTGTGCCTTACGACTGAATATTTTTGTTCCATAGATACTGCTTGAGATCGCGATTTCAAACCACGTTTCATAGTAATCGAGACCTTACTTACGTCGGCAATAAAGCCCGTCTTCGCAAATTCCACTGTACAGGTGACTTGAGAAGGTATTTTTTTTTTAAACACCGGACGCTGATTGGATAACTTTATACGTCGAACTAGCAAAGATTTCTGAAAAATTGCGATAGCAAAGCTTATTTGAGGTTGGGATTAATGACTTAATTACATCAAAATTGTACTGTTCTGAGGAAATTTTTACAGAACTGTAACTCTACATTAACTATTTATTTTTTAANATTGTACTGTTCTGAGGAAATTTTTACAGAACTGTAACTCTACATTAACTATTTATTTTTTAACGTAATTCAAATAGTAAAACTTTAGTTCCACTAATTACAAAGTTGAAACCAGCTAGCGTTAATAGCAAAACTATATTTTTACAAAATGTTCCTTCGTTTCAAATGTAACTGTAATTTACAATTAACGCTTACTTACTTAATAAAAAATATAATGTACTAAATTATATTGTGTATTAAATTGACAATACAAGCACAATTATTTAATATATATTAATGTTGTAGACCTGATAATTTTTAATAGAAAGGTTATATAAATCGTCTTTGTCCGATATTAGCTTTCGATAATTTCAGTTCAAAAGTGATGCTCTTGATTGTGTGCCGAGTTATTTTTTAAATAAATCACATTATTTATATAGTTTTCTTTACAATCACTTTTCCTGAGCGAAAAAGGCAATTTCGTAATTTTTCACCAAATTAGCGTCACTTTGTTAGTTTATAACCATGTTTTTATTTGTTTGCAAAACTTATGTATAATTTGGAATACTTTTTATTTTTAATTTGCATATAATATCGCGCGGACATAACGTCGTGGGGACAAAACATGCCTATTTATTTATATTGTATGCCTAGTCGCCTTAACGAATATCGTCTTATTAGTAGATTATGAAACGTGATGCGGAAATAACATTGTATTGAGAAATGAGACGGGCTTGACCAAGACTGTCTAAGCTCAGCCTTGAGACTTGACTAAGTATGAATACGACCCATAGTGCAAGTGGATTACATAGTCAGTGGGCTTAGCCAGGTTCTTTAACACACGAAAGTCTCAATTAAATAAAGTAATCAATAATACCTTCCTAATTTAATTATAAACACTACTAAAAATAATGCTTTAGACTTAATATCCATATTATATAAAAGTAAAAACTGACTGACTGACATATCAACGCCCAGCCTTAACCAATGGTCCTAGAAACATTAAATTCGGAGGAAACATTCCATATGTAATGTAGGTAGCCACCAAGGAGATATCTTTCAAAATTCAACCCCCAAAGGAGTAAAATAGGGGTTATAAATTTGAATGTAAAAAAATATAGAAGGTCAATATTGAAGCCACCGAAACTCTGTAATTCCGCTAGGCTGTAAGTCGAAGCTAATTTTAAGTAGTTAGCTAATAATTTGAAGTGTTTTTGGCAGTACTCCAATGGATTGCAGTGACCTCCTTTTTGAATTCAAATTCACAGGAGCTGACTTGAGACAGGACTGTTTCTCCCAAGATCAGTTTTACGTGACTTGCTTGCGTGTAAGCTGACCGCTCAGCCAGTTATTTTGGCGCCACCCTCTAAAATGGCAAATAACAATGTTTACAAGGAAGTATTGTAAAAAGCCTATCTTACACGTTGACACGGCCAATTACCAATAACAACTCCAAACTTAAGAGCCTCAATTCTCTGGACTTGTATTTCATTCCACTTCCTATTATAAAATATGTATTCTATTTTGAAGGCATGCTTACTATTAAAAAAAATATTTTAACGAAAACACGAATCCCAAGCGGACAAAGTCGCGGGCAAGATCTAGTCTCACAATAAATGTCTGTAACTTGTTATTTACAATTAATCAATTCAATAAGTACAATGCACAATCATCTCAAAGATATCAATGCAATCAAATAACTAAAAGCAGTCCCAATGATCGGTATTTCAATATTTATGGAATTATTTTACAAATTAAATGCCAATGTTTGACAATTCCAATATTTACCATAAAATCCGTATCACACATTTATACAGTCCCATCTTAATTCAGCCCACATTCCAACAGTCCGGGAATGTTCTAGANACGTAATTCAAATAGTAAAACTTTAGTTCCACTAATTACAAAGTTGAAACCAGCTAGCGTTAATAGCAAAACTATTTATTTACAAAATGTTCATTCGTTTCAAATGTAACTGTAATTTACAATTAACGCTTACTTACTTAATAAAAAATATAATGTACTAAATTATATTGTGTATTAAATTGACAATACAAGCACAATTATTTAATATATATTAATGTTGTAGACCTGATAATTTTTAATAGAAAGGTTATATAAATCGTCTTTGTCCGATATTAGCTTTCGATAATTTCAGTTCAAAAGTGATGCTCTTGATTGTGTGCCGAGTTATTTTTTAAATAAATCACATTATTTATATAGTTTTCTTTACAATCACTTATTACACTCGTCCGCAACATTTTCCTGAGCGAAAAAGGCAATTTCGTAATTTTTCACCAAATTAGCGTCACTTTGTTAGTTTATAACCATGTTTTTATTTGTTTGCAAAACTTATGTATAATTTGGAATACTTTTTATTTTTAATTTGCATATAATATCGCGCGGACATAACGTCGTGGGGACAAAAAATGCCTATTTATTTATATTGTATGCCTAGTCGCCTTAACGAAGATCGTCTTATTAGTAGATTATGAAACGTGGTGCGGAAATAACATTGTATTGAGAAATGAGACGGGCTTGACCAAGACTGTCTAAGCTAAGCCTTGAGACTTGACTAAGTATGAATACGACCCATAGTGTAAGTGGATTACATAGTCAGTGGGCTTAGGCAGGTTTTTAACACACGAAAGTCTCAATTAAATAAAGTAATCAATAACAACTTCCTAATTTAATTATAAACACTACTAAAAATAATGCTTAAGACTTAATATCCATATTATATAAAAGTAAAAACTGACTGACTGACATATCAACGCCCAGCCTTAACCAATGGTCCTAGAAACATTAAATTCGGAGGAAACATTCCATATGTAATGTAGGTAGCCACCAAGGAAATATCTTTCAAAATTCAACCCCCAAAGGAGTAAAATAGGGATTATAAAGTTGAATGTAAAAAAATATAGAAGGTAATTATTGAAGCCACCGAAACTCTGTAATGCCGCTAGGCTGTAAGTCGAAGCTAATTTTAAGTAGTTAGCTAATAATTTGAAGTGTTTTTGGCAGTACTCCAATGGATTGCAGTGACCTCCTTTTTGAATTCAAATTCACAGGAGCTGACTTGAGACAGGACTGTTTCTCCCAAGATCAGTTTTACGTGACTTGCTTGCGTGTAAGCTGACCGCTCAGCCAGTTATTTTGGCGCCACCCTCTAAAATGGCAAATAACAATGTTTACAAGGAAGTATTGTAAAAAGCCTATCTTACACGTTGACACGGCCAATTACCAATAACAACTCCAAACTTAAGAGCCTCAATTCTCTGGACTTGTATTTCATTCCACTTCCTATTATAAAATATGTATTCTATTTTGAAGGCATGCTTACTATTAAAAAAAATATTTTAACGAAAACACGAATCCCAAGCGGACAAAGTCGCGGGCAAGATCTAGTCTCACAATAAATGTCTGTAACTTGTTATTTACAATTAATCAATTCAATCAGTACAATGCACAATCATCTCAAAGATATCAATGCAATAAAATAACTAAAAGCCGTCCCAATAATCGGTATTTCAATATTTATGGAACTATTTTACAAATTAAATGCCATTGTTTGACAATTCCAATATTTACAATAAAATCCGTATCACACATTTATACAGTCCCATCTTAATTCAGCCCACATTCCAACAGTCCGGGAATGTTCTAGAGAGTGCTCCGAACGCCCTTATGCACATTATCACTCTACTCGTCTCGCACCATACGCCGTCGTTCGTCCTCTCCGCTGATGCCCTTAGCTGCACCAAACTTCGCCGGAATACCGCACTTCACCCAGATGGCTACCACAAAGAATGACCCCTCTCCGGCTTAAGGGGGGGGGAGGGGTATTTATAGTGCAGTTGGCTCTGGTCCAGAATATTTTCCAAACGCAGCGTTGCGCCGAGCGAATGTATTACCAGAAGATTCTCTCTCACCATCACAAATCGTCAACTCCTCCGGCAGGAAGGAAGGAGGGTCTGCGACGCCAGCCAGGTCAGTTGTCAGTCTTCCCTCCGGCCGCCGGACGACGTAATGGAGAGCGGATCTGCCTGGGAGGAGGGGAGGGTCGAGAAGGGTCCACCCCTCCCCCCTCCACAGCGCCAGGCCGCGTATTACACTAGGAGCACGCGTCCAGTGCGTGAGACAGCGCGTAGCAATATATTATTTGCTGTTTAGTGTAAGGCTGTTCGGCGCTTGATTTTATATTTCGTATATTTCTCTGTCATTCTCTATATTTAAGTGGTGTAAGAAATGTATTTCTGAGGAAAGAAAATTCTGATATGTACTTCTTGTTTTCCAAATCCTCTTACACACGCCGGACTCGCGTTCTACAGAAGCTGGGTTCCTATTACGGTCATCCTGATTTAGATTATTCTTTTTTTACGTTAAGAAACATAGCTGTGTTTTACAATAATGAAATTAAGTGTTTCTGTACTGTAATTACACTTCTTAAAACACAGAAATTTTTGTTTTATTGAAATTAATTTATGATTTCAAAAAACTTGAAACGTTGACTATGTTTCAAAGAGAATTAACGTTTTAATACAATTCAACTATTCCATTCGATTACAAGGCTAGGGTTTTTATTGTTATGAGAACGCAGTAAAATTTAAATATTACATGTAATTATTTGAACACTTGAAATCCTGTAAAATTTTGCAGCATTAAAATTGCATTACTTATCAAATTTACCAGTTTAACAGTGTTTCATAGAACAGTAATACTTCAATTCGATTTATCTATCCGCCTTGATTTGGCATCTAAATGTTTGCATTTGTAGCGGTCTTGAATTAAGTTGACGACCTTAGCAAGCGATACAAAATAATTTTAGTATTCTTTCATTTTACAATATACTTGTGCAACGCAATACGCAGCGGAAGATAAAAAGCACTGCTGAGATGTAACAAGTGCTTCTGTTGAGCATTGCTTAATTTTTTTGTTTATCTGTGTCTTAAAGTTAACGAAACATTATCTACAGCTTATGTAACGTTATCTGGTGCTGATATCCCAACTATCATCAATTGAACTCATTTTACTGATAACTACAGTGTCTATCTGCTATACCTCTTATCTTCAAATTGTAGTTCGCGTCTTGAAAATCAGCACATTCTAGTTTCTATTGTGTCTGTAACAGACACACATAAATTTTTTGAGGACGTGCAATATAAAAAGGTAAGTTTTATTGTTTACTTTTCAAAATTTAACAATAGGTTTGTATAAAAAATTTTCCATGAAATAATTTTGTAACGTTTCGTTTATACAAAACACCTATTTATCTCGGCGGCAGTGTGCTTTATTCGTGGTCAAGAAGGAGCAGCGGNCACATAAATTTTTTGAGGACGTGCAATATAAAAAGGTAAGTTTTATTGTTTACTTTTCAAAATTTAACAATAGGTCTGTATAAAAAATTTTCGATGAAATAATTTTATAACGTTTCGTTTATACAAAACACCTATTTATCTCGGCGGCAGTGTGCTTTATTCGTGGTCAAGAAGGAGCAGCGGTGGCGTAGTGGCCAGAGCGCTCGCCTCCCACCACGGTGATCCGGGCTCGATCCCCGGCGGGTTCACTTCCGGATTCTCGCATGTGGGAATCGTGCTGGACGATGCCGCTCGCCGGCGGGCTTCCTCGGGGTACTCCCGTTTCCCCGCCCTTGCATTCCAGTGCCGCTCCATTCTAGGGTCTCATTTCTGTCATATTCGGGGATGACTGTCACCTACGGGTCCCAGCTCTAAAGACCGTCACTCGGAGGGTGTCGCCTTGCACTGGGTGCACTCCCCACACGCCTTTATTATTTTCGTGATCAAGAAACTATAGTTTCATTTCCTATACGGTGAACAAATGTAGGGGTTCTTACTATGAAAGAATTCATCGATATTATTTCGCAATTTATATTCCCTCCCAGCTTGGTCGGAAAAGGAATTATAAATATAGACATAAAGCCAATCGTTCATAAACCGTCAAATTTATTTTAATAGGGTCTTCATAGGAACGGCATAAGATACTTTCTAAGGTGGTAACCATTTTAATATTCGTAAACTTTTCTTTAAAGTAAAATTTTTGACTGTGTCACTGGACGTTTTCTAAGTGAATTTCCCGCACAATGCTAGTAGCTCCGATACAAACAACCACCCGAGGCGGTCTCTTTGTGAAATGTGTTACAAAATGTTTGTGCTATACTAGTCAATTTTACATGATAAAATAAACTATTTCTATATATATAAAAGAGTGAATCAGGTCAAAATTTAAGTATCTTCTCCTGCAAATTGCTTCAGATCAAGAATATGGGAATTAATTGAAACACAATCTCTAGACACTTAACCCCATCATGCACTATCTCTCTTTATCTCTGTTTCTCTCCCCCCCCCCTTCCCAACCCCCTATGACACACACTTTCTCTTTGACATATACATAAGCGTATATGGGTATAGATTTGTGTATGTCTGTGGGGACGTGTTAGTTTCCGATAGTGGTCCAAATATCCCCAAATAAATTTCCTAAAAAGTTGTTGTGTAGCGTTTATTCGTTAAAAAAAATCTCTTATGTACGACTTTTGAAGTGATGGCAAGTCAGATATAAAAATTGCTGCTACGTTAGGAATTATTGATTATTTTCAAGTTAGGACAACAAATTTTTTTTCCTCTTATTCTAGATCACTGCTCACCACAGCATCTTCTGATTCGAAGTTGGCACGACTCGTGCTCTGGTGTAATGGTTAATTCTCTCATCTGTCGCATNGGTGTAATGGTTAATTCTCTCATCTGTCGCATTGGAGACCTGTGTTCTCATTTCCGAAAGGGAGGGAGATCACTATCACAAAATAAGCATTTAGTAATCAGCGCCATATAATATACTCTGTTTAGGAAAAAATGCTTTTGCATATATGAAATCACTTTAATCATAATTTACTACATAAGCACAGAAAAATACGAAAACTCATGCCCGAATACGAATTTGAAACTTTTATAGTGACGCATAGAGGTACAATTATTATTATTGTCCTGCAACTAGACCTACGTATATATTAGGTATATGCATACTGGATCAGCATAAATGTTTAGTCAGTGAAATTCACTTGGAACTAAAGCTTTGGAACANATATTAGGTATATGCATACTGGATCAGCATAAATGTTTAGTCAGTGAAATTCACTTGGAACTAAAGCTTTGGAACAGTGGAATTATCTGGTGATTAATATAAATTACTTTCGAAGGTTACATCACTATGATAACCAGTTGGATATTAGTGATCTTAAAGGAGTTTTGCAGACAGATTTCCTCGATTTCAGATATGTTTAATTTTTTCAATTTTAGGGTGGCAAGCTGAAGAGGAGGCGTACAAGACCGGGTTTACTTAAATAAAACTTGGAGTCCAAAGCTTTCGTCAGCAAGTGATTTGGTACGATTCATTTTACTGATGGTAACAAATAGACCATATGGTTTCTCCGCGATCTAGACGACTCGCTATTCTTATGCCCAGATTCCATGTTTGAGGTACAATTTGAATACGGACTAAGATATTAGTGGACTGAAGAAACACGATTGAAATTTACCCTAAACACAGACTGACAGGACTGAAAAAGAACCAGAGTGAAGTCAGAGAGCCCAGCAGTCAAGGTGGACTGCATTGTTTGCTCTCAGCCCCGACTGGACTGAGACAGAAACATAGAAGCCCAAGTAATTGCCATATTGAAACTTTTGTACGAAACATGCAAGTATTTTGAGGTTTTAAACACTTCTGAAGAATGGAAAAAATAAAGTAGATAATTCTTCGGTATGGAAAATATTTGAGGGCTTCAGAAATGTTAAGAATTATGATCCAACTGAAACTTACAATTTTCTGAGCATTTTGTTTTGTGGTTCAAACTATCAATTACTATTTCAATTCAGGTTCGAAGTGTTATTGTAAATGAATAAAAATGCCACGTTCAGTTTAATTTAGGCCCACGTCTAGACGATCCTGAATGAAATATTATTTCAAACAGTAAAATTTAACTTTGCCAATGGAGTGCTGCCTTTTGAAAGTCTCGCCGTTTGCCAACCGTTAGACTCAAACAAATGTCGCATCCTTGCGTAAACATCGCTGCCTCCTCCAGGATTGGTGTCTTTGGAGTTCCAGTTTGCCGCAGCAAATGCCACAACCACTCGTCCTTCAGCTCCGTGATACCAGCTATTGTATTANCTTTGGAGTTCCAGTTTGCCGCAGCAAATGCCACAACCACTCGTCCTTCAGCTCCGTGATACCAGCTATTGTATTAGATTTTTTATTTTTATTTTTTTTATCGTTAGGGTGCCAGGAGGGAACGAACATCCCTCCTGCCTTCGTAACTTAGTCTTGCGATGCAAGTTTTGAGACATTAATAAACGGTAAACCACTGTGGCGCTGGTCTGTACTTGTATATTCATCTCTGAACGGTTCGTACTCTGCATACTGGACATTCGTATGTGAACTGTGTCATTCAAATGATAAATAAAGTNTGCGTCTTCTCACGCCCGATGCGTCTTCTTCGACGGTGGTTACTTTTTCTCCTCGAGGCGATAGACACCACTAGTATTTATGTGCAGGCCTATCGCCCCCTTCTCCTAAGATAAGCGCCGGCATCCCGCATCTGTCAGCAGCGTCATCTAAAACTGCACTTGTCCCGCTCTCAACACGTTATCGACTGCTGCGCCGTCAACAGAAACTAACCTCTAGTACAACAAAAACTTGTTGACGTTGCCTGAAAATGCGCTGTAGGAACTAAAACTGTCGACGCATTCAACCTCCCGATAAACTAACCTCTCGTTTCGTATAACATTTGTTGACGCATTAAACTGCGCCGAAGGAACTAAAACCTGTCGACGTTGCCCGATCCACAGAAACGAACTAATCTAATTAATGCTGACGCTTCCCCAAGACAACGATGTTCGAAACGAAACACAACCGGACTCCTGATAATACGTAACAAGCAGACGTCCTCCCAATAGCCTACAAACGCACACGTCTGCCTGATAAACCCGGGAAACGAGCCACCACGGCTTTAAACTTGAACCCGATAAAATTTACGAAGCTTTCCAAAGCTTCAAACACACGANACCACGGCTTTAAACTTGAACCCGATAAAATTTACGAAGCTTTCCAAAGCTTCAAACACACGAAAGAATTTTACATCCGAGTCCCGAAAAATTACGAATATTGCGTCATTACAACCGTCACCATCGATCTGTCAATAAAGGATCTGCTTTGGTAGCAAGCTATACCTGCACACTGAACCAGCCTTTTGTGTGCATAGTTCCACTAATTTTGACATTATTCGTATATTGTATATTACCGTATAAATAATACCACTGAAACAGATATACTTTAAATGGCCCCGCTTACTTACGGGAAGGGTATACAAGCAGTGTTTTGGAACTCTACTGCAAGGTATGGCTAAACACGATAATACACGAGTTCCAGTTTCTTAAATGTTCCCTAGAACTAATTTTTCTAGAGTGGAAATGGGATGGTTAATAACGAGTGCTTTAATGACAATATTATAATTTAAAAATCCTCGAATTATTTTAAATTATGCCGGAGCATGGAGCTGTATTATAATTCCATGGAATATTGGAACCATCGTTTTTAAACCCATGGTTTCATTCTGCACAGTTAGAATACTGCACCCTCAATTTAATGACTTTCGCAAAGTGCTGATGAGGCATTTGATGCGCATGTCAATGCCGTTTTCAGTTGTTCCTTTCTTCGGTGCCTCAAATGTTGGCAAAATAGCTGCAGGAGGAGGAAAATTTAAACGTAACAAAAATTACGTTTTAATTATACGAAATAAACCCGTTGGTATCCACCACTCTAACCAGAGATCCTTTGAAGAGAACATGAACAGCCCCTCATTATTTATAGTTACTACTATGGCACAGACACCTAGCCTCCCAGATTATAATAGGAAGCTGTTGCGACACCTGGACCTGCGAACGCCGCAAAATCCTGTTCTCTGTGAGCTATTGCATAGGCCGCCTGTTTTCCGCGGAAATATTTACGAGTAGCCTAGACTTCAATATCCGATATGCAACACCTGCAAAATTCCTTTGGTTACTGGTCACGTGTTTCTGAGAGAAGTAGTTTTACTATCTGATATTTGCCATTAGAATTCAGTTACACCGATACTGAACATCCGTCACTCGCTGGCAGACGCCTAAGACGCGCAGCAGTCAAAATAGTNTAGAATTCAGTTACACCGATACTGAACATCCGTCACTCGCTGGCAGACGCCTAAGACGCGCAGCAGTCAAAATAGTTCAATTACGAAAGTTGATCTGAGCAAAAGTGTTTTGGAATTAAACTGGTAGTGGGATATTTTTTTTTGGTGAAAATTATGTGCCGCTCATTATTGCACAGGTGATTAGGTTAACATAAGCATTATAAAAGTGAAGGACTGTTAACAAGGAAATCTTTGGCTAAGGGGAATTATTTGGTTAGCGATTCTTCTTCCGCTGATTGTGCTTTTTAGGCTGACGGGACAACGTTTGGTTGACGGGACAACGTTTGGTTAACGGGACAATACTTGGCTGACGGGACAATACTTGGCTGACAGTATAATGCAATGTTCGGGAGAAGGGACAATGTTAGGTCGAGGAGACTATAAGTAAGACCAGCAGCAGAGGACAGAGTTGACAGAGGTGTGGATTGTCGCTGTGTCCACAGCGGCATGGTGCGAGCGACAATACTCCTGCTGGCTGCAGCTACGGTGGTGATGGCCACTGCCTTTGAACCACAGAGCGGCGCCGATGTCGACCCACGCTCGGCTCTTCGCGAGTACCTGCGTCAGAGGCGTGTGGACCAGCCGACGTCTTACACCAACACTGGAGATGCATCAGAAGTCTTGTGTGAGTACCCTTTACCCCCACAAGTCTCTCTTGAAATAGCATTGGATAGATATTATCAACGTCCCTAGATGTTACGCCGGAAGGCTTATCAGAGGTTGGCTTAGGAACTAACTTATGACCTAATTTAAACTTACACCCATGCTTTAACTGGGATTCGAACCCAGAACCTGCTGCACCACAGCACGGCAACGCACCAACTGACTGCGCTACGGGAGGTCGGCAGCTTCTCCTCAAGTCAGTGGCTCAAACCAGTTGCTAATAGCAGCTGCATTATGCTATACATCGCTCGACGAAGGCCCTTGCCTGTTGGGAGGTTTAGAGTTTTCGACGAAACCTTTGCAGCAGTCTTTATTTCCTACGATCGCCATAGTTTTTTTTCCCGAAAGCAAACACTTTACAAGTTTATTTAAATAGCGCAGCCAAATTGGGGTTTGTTTAATAGACTTCACAAACTTGTGCAGAAAAACCTTTGTTTTCGTGTCATATTTTCAGAGTCATAGTAATTACTCACAATGTATGATTATAAAAAATTTACATTTTAAGAGTTGTGTAATATTTTTGCGCTTAATTTTATGTGTGCGTTAGCCTATAAGTTAGTTGTGAAAAGTCAGGAACATACTTATATTTTGTCAATAAGTTTCTGCCTTTTTGCAGGCAGGAAATAACACACAGTAAAAGTCAAGTACAAAAGAATTAAACAGCTAGTAAATTGTAAACTTTCTATAATCAAACACATTTTATATAATACCTCTAAAATTAAAATTATGAAACGAAAACGAAAAAACTTTACCTAATAGGGGAAGCCGAGGCTTAAGTTTAGTTGATCGTTCTTCGACTTTCTTCATTCTCCGACTTCTTACACGTTGACCTTGAACCCCTAGAGTACATTATTATACCCGATACTTGGTTATCGATGGAAGAAAAGAAATGACAGGGGTTACTTGGATTGGAGTGGAGAGGCGTGGGTGGCTCTTAATGTCGACATCTTGAGAGCCTATGAGGGAAGCGAGGTTAGTATCAGCACCGGAATGCAACGGCGGGGGAACGGGAAAACCCCGAGAAAACCCACTGACGATTCCCACGTGCGGAAATCCGGTAGCGGCCTCGGTAGGAATCGTACCCGGTTCGTTTGCGTGGGAGACGAGCACCCTAACCGCTGCGCCACCGCGGCCCCCTGATTGGAATTATTCCTGGAGCTATCTCCCCGACGTCGTACAAGTGCGTCTGCCTAATAAATGTTTTATATGGTGTTTGCAGACGGAGAAGAGATACTCAGCCGAGGCATGAAGTGTGCGGGGGAGGCGCTCCCGACTTCAAACTGGTGCAACCAGTGTTCCTGCGAATCAACGTACTGGATGTGCACTAGGATGATGTGTCCCTGACTCACTTCTGGGCTCACTTAGTACTACGTTTTAATTCGAACAATAAAACTACTTGAAAAACTAACTATGTTGTGTCACCCATCACTGGATATATAACGATTGGGAAACGTTGAAATTTATTCTCGTTCAAGTTTTGGAGGTTTACTGAGGAGAAGGACTTCCGAGTTTCACAGATCCGCTAAGGAATCTTATATTTAAATACGTATGTGAGAGCTTATGCCACACACCACACACACACACAAACACATTCATGTTTCTTTTAATTCTGTTGGGAGCCATAGTGGTGTAATCCTCAGTACACTCGCCTTCCACCACAGCGAAGATATTTCGACTCCTGGCGGTGACAAATCAGGAATTCCACCTGTGAGAAAAGTGGCCGCTGGCTGGTGAGTTTTCTTGGTGTACGCCCCCCCCCCCACCACCAGCATTCCTCTGCTAAACCATCCTCACCTCGCTTCAACCTTGTCCACTTCAGCCAAAACAACTCTCTCTTACACACACACATACACATTTTTCTTTNACACTTTTTTCTTTCCAATAGAGTATATAGCATATACAAACTGGGAGACCACAGTAAATATTGCCAGAGGAAAGCAAAAACTGACTTTCTGAATTTCTCACGAATAATGTCAATGTCCCTTCCCCCACCCACCTTTTGCACCATTTTTTGGCCTTTCCGAAGGAAAGATAAGTTTATGAGATCGCTTTCCATCTGTAAGTGCTTGTCTTGCGTGTCTGTACGTGTGCCTGTATATATCAACCGTCTCCCCTTACAACTTTTGAACCCGTGAACGGATACCACCGAACTCGGAACATATACACTAGTGGAAAATGGAAGATGAACACCCGGATGCAATGGTCCCACATGAATGAAGGTTTTATTGCATAATTATACATGTTGTACGCTATGTGTGATAATGATCACAGCGTCGTACATGGTTGAAAAGAGGCTACAGTGTATCTTGAACAACAATGCCAGGATCTTGTGTAGCCTCTTATAGCGACGATGTAGTCTTGCAGTCGTGCGTAGAAACGATCATAAAGATGACGGATGNGGATCTTGTGTAGCCTCTTATAGCGACGATGTAGTCTTGCAGTCGTGCGTAGAAACGATCATAAAGATGACGGATGTCATCTTGAAGAATAGTGTTCCACGCTAATTCCACATGTTGTTGCAATTGGTGGAGGTTGGTTGCCGGTATTGCAGACCACACCATATACCGTCCTATCATATCCCACACATGTCCAATGGGGGACAGGTTAGGTGATCGTGCTGGCCAGGGGAGTTGAACACCTTCGAGAGCGCGTTGGGTAACACGAGACGTGTGTGCACGTGCATTGTCCTGCTGGCAGAGAACATCTCCTTGGCGTTGTAAGAACGGCGTAGCGTTCGCTGTAGCGTTCGCTGTAGAGTGTCCCTTCAACAAACACCAGAAAAGTATGGTCATCGTAGTCTATTGCTCCCCAGAACATGATGCCAGGAGTTGGTCCTGTATGTCGCTGCCGTATACACTCTGGTTGTTTCCGCTCTCCTGGTCGACGCCGCACTCGCAAACGACCGCCACTGGCACCAAGGCAGAATATACTCTCATCACTAAACACAACACCGCGCCATTCATCCCTCCAGTTGCGACGTTCGTGACACCATGAGAGGCGATCTGCACGGTTATGAGGTGTGAGAGGAAACCTGGCGAGCGGCACCCTTGATCGTGGTCCAGCGTACAGCAAACGGCTGATGATGGTCCTAGCTGACATCCTAGGTACAACAGTGGCCCTAATCTGTGCGGCGGTCGCCGTGCGATCAGCAATGGCTGCTCGTCTGATGCGGTGGTCCAGGCGGGAATTCCTATGCCGCTGCCGTCTGGAACCAGGTTGACTAGCATGTGCATCATAGTTGGACCACCGGCACCACCAATGATGCACAGCAGACACTTTACGTCCTACGCGCTGGTCAATTGTTCGGGAGGACCATCCAGCCTCTCTCAGCCCCAAAATACGACCTCGTTCAGAGTCCGTTAATTGCACGAAGTGTGGTCGTCTATGCCGCCGCGGCATGTCTGCAATGCTTACTACACACAGGCCGATGCTTGAAATAACAGAAGACTACTTTTTTACCGAGTCAACTGCAGTTGCATTGGGCTCAGCGGTGTTATATCTAGTACGCGGTTCCTACTCCGTCCACAGCAAAGCACTGTCAATCATTGCATGCACTGCTCTCTATCAGTGCTCCATGCGCATATGGTGTTTCTACGTCACCGCTTTAGTGGTGTTCATTTTTAATGTTCGTCCAGTGTAGTACTTAGTATGGACATCCAACTTTTATAGTTTTAAACCACGCCGTATGTTTGTTTTCCAAATGGTGGTCAATTTAAAACTTATGGTTGCCTTTTCATATCTCAGAAACGATTTAATAATTTTAAACCAAATTTCGTAATTTTGCATCTGATCATGTACATAAATATTTAAATTATGGGGTACATTGTTATTAGTTCGCCATTTTGGAATATATCACTACATGTACAAAATAAAGCTTTAATATCACATCTAGGGAAATACTCAATAGATTCCTTTGAAATATGACAAGTAACTTACACTGTGATAGACCATATCTAAATATGCTATTTAAACCTATAAGGCACATACGTTCAACATGGTGGCCATATAAGTATTTTAGGTTTTGTTTTCGCATATTTACCATACTGTCCAACCAATTTCGACCAAACTTGGTAGGCTGAAAGTATCCACTTCAAGAATAAAATATTCTAATTCATAGTCTCTTTCGACCACCATTTTGCAAGATAAAGTCACATGTGTTTTTATGTATCTCAGAAAACACTCAACAAGTTCCCATCAAATTTGACAAACAAGTATAAATTGCTACGGCTGGCCTCGTAAACTGATGTGTTTTAACTGGCCCAGACACGTATTTTTTAAATGATGGAAAGATATATTTATTTTAATTTTAACACACAAGTTTCTTTTGTCAAGATATTATTATTGGACTTCCTTAATAAAATTTATCGCATACATAAGTGGGCAGTAGGGTAATTAGTTGTACTGTAAACTTGTTGTTTTTTGCCCATTTTACAGTTAATAAACCAGCGCAGACAGCCGGGTCAATATCATGCAATATGAACTAGTGATCGGACTTCCGGGCCCTATTGTGAATCAGCATGAATCACCGCAAAACACCGATTTTGTCAGTGAAAAACTCACGTAGGATATCAGTAATTCCAACATAGTAGTTTTCACCAGCTAGCAGTCACAGTTCTAGCTAAAGCAATTTCCACAGTTTAGTTTTCAATTTTATTACACCCATTCCCCATTTAATTCACTATCAATATTTCATATTATAATTTCAAACATCTAACTACTGCCAGTTCTACAAATTAAGGTAGTTTAAATTATATCGTTTCGGTAATTTTGAGGCGAATGTAGTAATTATGATGACAAAATACAACATTCATGAAAATATTCCCAAATTGCAATACCGTGAATAACTACAAGAAGAAACCAACAACCNATGACAAAATACAACATTCATGAAAATATTCCCAAATTGCAATACCGTGAATAACTACAAGAAGAAACCAACAACCGTATTTTCTTGCAAGTATTTTGCTTCAACGCATGCCACGACTTTGGTGTTTTCTCGTGATTGTGATGTTTCTGTCTTTAACGTATATTTCCGTTATTAAATTTTCGACTACGTAAGAATACAANGTTTTCTCGTGATTGTGATGTTTCTGTCTTTAACGTATATTTCCGTTATTAAATTTTCGACTACGTAAGAATACAAAAAAGTAAACCAAGTCATCAAAAACGTTTGACAAATTAAATCCATTAGGCACCGAAGTTCCAATTTCTAGCATAATTTAGGATCACGGGACTGTTCAACAATTTCTTGAGTTAATGTTGCAAGAGAACCCTGCAAATCGGCATTTAGAAAATATCATTTATTTTTTCATACGAGTGCTAGAAAGAAAATACAGTATGAAACGAACACCTTCCGATAAAAAANAGAAAATATCATTTATTTTTTCATACGAGTGCTAGAAAGAAAATACAGTATGAAACGAACACCTTCCGATAAAAAATTCAATTTTTCGCAAAGTTTGCAGTGATCTCGGTAGTCGCGGTGGATAAATTGCGTAGTTCGGAATCCACNAAAAAATTCAATTTTTCGCAAAGTTTGCAGTGATCTCGGTAGTCGCGGTGGATAAATTGCGTAGTTCGGAATCCACTTAAATACGAGCACCCCGTCGTAGTTAGGCCTTTCAGCAGTACCGCGCGGGACGTGAACCTAGCAAACATCACGCAATTTAACTGGGATAAAGATATTTATGTTTAAAAGGTTGTCGAGCAAATTTTTCCTCCAAAAATAATTTTAATTAACTTCAATAATTTTCACAGAGAGACTACTAAGAAAGTTAGAACTAACGCGGCGTGTTCTGCAAAGGAGTTTCTTAGCTTCGCGATCTCAGAACCAATAACGAAATTCCTGATGAAAACCAATCCGTCTTAGAAGAGCAATGCTGAGAAAATGTAACAAGTAAACTTGTACACTCGCGTACCGCAACGATTAATTTTNATCCGTCTTAGAAGAGCAATGCTGAGAAAATGTAACAAGTAAACTTGTACACTCGCGTACCGCAACGATTAATTTTATTTTTAATACATTGAAATCAATAAAGTATGACTTATCGCCTTTAATTTTGTTTCCTGTATTCCTGAGAGCNATTTTATTTTTAATACATTGAAATCAATAAAGTATGACTTATCGCCTTTAATTTTGTTTCCTGTATTCCTGAGAGCTCCTTTCTAGAAACGCAAGTCAGATGATTGGCGCGGCGCACAGCAATTGGGCTTTTGGAGTTAGGGTTTTCCTAGATTTGAAACCCCTAAACCCTCTCACGATTAGCAAAATAACATACACGCTTATGTATGGTGGGGAAATGACGCAGAAGTCACTGTGAGAAAGGATTCCGCACCGTCCGTACACTGGACATACTAATACCAACATACTGATGCTAGACGCCAATGAATATTGTCGACGAAAAAAAAATTAGCATTNTACACTGGACATACTAATACCAACATACTGATGCTAGACGCCAATGAATATTGTCGACGAAAAAAAAATTAGCATTGTTTGCTTTAGGATGTGTAATCGCAAGCAAATTGTTTGCCGTTGCTGGACTATGTGTGTTTCCATTAGTATGTGGACACGAGGGGAAAATCTTGCTATTGAATTAAAGTACATACCCTCGATTCCTATTATTGCAGTTGTGGGTATTTGGGGGCTTCAACCGTGACTTTTATTTTACAAAACAGAGTGACAAATGAGTGTTATTTTTCGAAACGGNTGGGTATTTGGGGGCTTCAACCGTGACTTTTATTTTACAAAACAGAGTGACAAATGAGTGTTATTTTTCGAAACGGTATTGTGGCAGCACTTCAACTTAGTTCAGGTGTGCATAGAAATTATGACAGGTCTATCTGCCAGGTTAATTATAGAAAAATCGTTACTATTATTATAATCACCGTTTACACATTTGCAAAAATTTAAGAACTGAATTGAGCACAAGATTAGATATAGTTTAATTGTCAATTAAAATTTAGAAATATCTCTGGTATGGTAACCAGGTGTCTCCTATACTGTTATCTACAGATTGAGCCAATTGTCCAATTGCACCGAATGTATTTTGCTCACATTCGTGTATAGCGGTAATGCATAAATATAGTACATATGGTAACAGAAACTACATTTGATCAGATTTAGCTATTGACATTAATTATATTGTCTGTGACTATGCTGTAATTTTTGTAGCCGAGAATATTTTGCCTCCAAGAGTGATGTGAAATTCTTTTCAACATTGTTTGAGTGATCGAAGCAAACATATTACGAAAGGTGCCTTTCAGCTTATCAGCTGTCCCATAACAGTTGGTAGCTAGCTATCTTCTGTTTGTCGTACTGTCACTATGCACACTAAACAGGAGTTAAATTAAGGATGGTACAGGTTTTCAAATGTAACGTTCTGCAGCAGTGTTACAAACAGCTACAGCGCATCCCATAGCATTGTCAAAATGTAAGAAAATAGGAAAAATATACAACACTGACCAATACAGGAATATAAAGGATGCAAAGGATCTATATTCAAACGCGTGTTCGAGCGCGGCAAGACAGAAGACAGAAACGCCCATGAGACAAGTGGCAGGTGACTAATGACTGCGATGCAGGATGTGCACCAACTGTTCATGCCTAGTATGAGGTTGTCGACGAACTTTAGAAGCATCATGGCCCATTTATCTTGTAGCGCTGATTGCAGCTGCGGCGTCATTGTTGGCAGATGGCGACGAGACGCCATGCGTATCCTGACAACTTCCCACGTGTGTTCGATTGGATTTGAGTCCGTTGACCGCGCGGTCAGTCCATGCGACTAACATCTTCACTCTCCAACATCTCAGTGACGGCCGCTGCACGAGGTGGTGTAGCAATGTCATCCATGAAGAGGAACTTGTGGCCCGCAGCCCTCGGGAAAGACGTACCCGAGGAAGGAGAACCTCAGTGTAATAGACGTCATCAATGACTGGACCTCTTGGAAGATGTGGAGCTCCGTACGACTGCCAAGCGTCATGCTTCCCTAGAAGAGAACTCTGCCACCTTAAACCGGTACCTTTCACCGGTGGAGTGATGACTGCGTGTTTGCCTGTCTCTCCAGGTGTATATACGTCAGGAATCGCTTGCGAGACTGACTACATCGGATCTCGCCCATAAAGTGCACTCAACCAGATTGTTGAACTCCCCAGTCCTTGTGTTCCCAGCACCACAGCAAACGTCGATTCTGATAGGCGTCAATATCACACACTGTTCTAGTCGCCGAGCGAACAAACCAACTGTGTGCATTCTCCTAGAAACAGTAAAAAAAATAAATGACGTGTGGGGAGTGCACCCAGGGCAAGGCAACACCCTCCGAGTGACTATTTCCAGCTGGGACCCGTAGGTGACCGTAATCCCCGGGCATGACATGAAATGAGACCCTAGAATGGAGTGGCGCTGGAATGCAAGGGCGGGGGAAACGGGAGTACCCCGAGAGTATCTAGCAGGTAAAATGCGATATCGGGGGTTCATTAGTGAGTTTCATGTGTCTTAAGATTTCACCCGCTATCTCCCGTCAATATTTCCTCGCCTGTGAGACAATACTGTTCCCCCGCCACCTACTAAACCTTCGAACAGATGTTCCTGTCGTTCGAAATGCTGTCAAAGTACATGACAAAGCTATATGCGATCTCGAACTCCTCGGCTATACTAGCCACACTTCGAACTTCTCTAACTCCCCAATGATTCAACCTCCACAATATGCCCTGTTGCGTACATACTCATGCATACCTGACCAGACCTTAGGCGATCTCCTATTTTGTGTTTCGGTCATTTATGTCTATTAGACTCACTAATGTTAATTTTCCCATTTCGTCCTTAATATTTGCGTACCAGTGAAATATCACACGAAGACAGGTCAATACTTGGGTGTGACCACTCCAGATGTGCTGGTGACCGTGCAGGACCTCTTCCAAGCCATTTATCACCAAACACTTCTATGAAATATTCTCATACAACAACTGCATAGAGTAATTTTGTCACATCTCGCTGGGACCAGACTTGACCGAGAAGTCCTTGATCTTTCAGCTGAGGAATAAACAAGCCATGCAACATGGTGAGGTAGCTAATGTGATTGACAGCACCTTCAAAGGAATATGTACCGAACATAACTGTGGCAGACATTGCAGTCCACGTTATCACGTTAGTGGTTTCCCTTCCAGCTCTTGAAAGAATTGCGGGTTCTCTTTACTACTGACGTTAATACTTCTCACCTTTGCACGACGATAAATTGCAGTCTCCTGTGAGGAAAATCACTTTCCTGCTCACAGAAATTGTTTGAAAGAATTTGTGAAACCTTCCACAATCTTAATTTTGTTTCATGCCATTCGCCTCAATTGTTTACCAAAGAAGATTAAAATGATTTTAAACACAAATGTTTCATGACAAGTATTCTTCGTGTTGTGAACGAAACTCGCAGATACTGTAATCACTTACGAAAGCACTTTTAGGTAAACGTTGGACTAAAGATGCAGCCTCTGCACAAGTTGCTTGTCTTGTTGACGGTTTTCCTGAGTAAGGCCTGTCTTTGACCCCCTCCCTTTCCATCATCGTCAAATTTTAAGTGTGGTTGGATAACTTTCTGGAAACTTACAGCGAAATCATTCTTAATGTTTCTCATTTATTTTCCTGTGTGTGGTTTCCGGTTATGAGTGAGTCCATGTGCTCGTTGCGATTCGTTCTTCTTGGGTGTATTTCGACTCATTGGCCATAGTTTAGATGTATGTCATCACCGCCAACAAAATAACACATATTAACAGGGTATAAAATGACTCATCGGCTATATTTTAAGACATATTTCAAGACCTACAAAAAACACCCATTAACAATGATTTCTGTAAACCATAGGGAGTCACGGGACTTTCCGCTTATCCTGTAGAGCTGCTGCAGGCGCCCGGCGCTAATATCACGCTACTACGAATTTTCAATATTGCCGCGGTAACGACCATAAGCCAACGTTAAAGCTTGGACCATGCCAGTCTGCTTGAGGCACTTAGCTAATTGCGGATACAGCTACCGAGTTCGTCTTGCGGGCCACAGTAAGCCTCACACCGGCTTATGCCGTATTACTAGGATGCTTCGGGCACAATAATAAATCCACGTACGTTGTCGGCCAGTTTCGCAGACCTCCACTGCAGACTAATTCTCTTTAACTATATCACTCCTGATTTGTAATGGATCGATGTTTGGCTCGGAGGTTAAGTCACTAGCTTACATCCGCTGGTATCACCGGTTTAGGAATGACAGTTATTTAACCTAACCGTTAAATTTAAACTGGTAAAATATTTTAATGGTTAATTTACAGTTGCCAAAGTTATATTTAACAGTTACATATCAACAATAACTTGGCCAATAGCAACGCCAGAGCTACCTATGATAGTAGTGGCTATTGCTGTCGCTCGCTAGATACTGCTAGAGATGTTTCATTTCCTTGTATTTTGCATTTGAACATCAACATGTACCGTAGTTACGAGAAAAGATAAATGTGCATGAAATTAAGAAAATTAAATGTAAGAAGATTTACTTCCTCTAGCGCAAACTTCTAATAAGCAACTCGAAAAAAACGAAATAAAAGAAACGAGTGGCCTAAATAAAAATTTGTCTCTCTTGGCGTGTTTTACAACGGGTTTAATAATTGTTTCCACTTGAAAGACATGTTTAATATGTTTTTTGTTATATTACCATTCCCATAATTAAGTACAGCTATTATTTGCAACCATAACTTTTACGTCAGTCACTGGCAAGTGTTTGGCAACGAGAACAAACGATACGCAGGATAGAATACAATAATGTGCCTAGCAGTGATCGCGTAGTTGCGAAAGAGTACCAGTTAAAAGGAACCACAACGATTTACGCAAGCGTAGTTGTCAAGTCACTGATCCGATTAAAGAACTGAGGGGTTATATCTGTTAATTGTAACTGTAAACCATAGACTAAAGTAGTCTATGCCGTAAACACGACAGTAACTACAACTATTTAGGCAACCATTTACGTAACTGTGTCGCAAATTAACGGTCACGTCAATTGAAATGAAATGTAACTAAACTTATTTAGGCAGCCATCTCATAAGTACAGCAAAGACCAAAGTGAAAAGTTGTGTGTCGTTTCTAGTTGTATCTAAAAACACTAACTGTAAATAATGTGATAGTAATTTTTGTGCGATGCATCATTTTAATACAGTTATTAGGTAATAGTTATTTGCAATTCTGTGTTGTAAATAAACAACATTACACCAACAACTTAGAGATAGTCGTTGCAAGCCACACAGTTTATTTAGTTATCAAACGATACAACCTCAAACATTAAAAAAATTGAAATTTTGTCTTGTGAAAGTATATTGCAATTTAAAACTTAATTATTATTTTATTTGTAATTGAAAAACCACATTGAAAAACGTTCTATTAATGCTAACAACGTATCACTTTCAACAGTTAAAAAGTAACTGTTTAAATAACTACTTAATTTGTTGTAACTACTATAGTTATAACTGTTAACGAAAAGTAACTGTTTAGCTCATCCCTACCCGGGTTTCATCAAAGGCCACGGTGGGCGGAGAACATTCGGATAGTGATTATCAAGTGGGTAATACGGGGAACACTGCTGTAGTGTGGGACTTTCGAGGACACATGCCTTTCCTTCCTTCATCTTCATTATTTACATATCACTCAGCAGGGAACTGCACGCCATGAGCACACGGAACAGAGTACCCGCACTCAAAATTGCCCGGTCGCAGTGGACGAAATGAGAGAAACGCTGAACTGTCCACGACTAAAAAACGTGTGGTCTGGACATACGAATCTCGTTTCTGCATGTAGGGGGGTGATTGTAGTCAGCAGGGGTGTCGGCAAGGGGTTCCGGGTTCCACCGCTGCCTCCTTCACCCCTCCAATATGGAGAACACATTTAAAAAAAGGGGAAAAAAATGTAATTATGTTGTTTTCCAGCTCAAAATTTTTTTTATAGGCACTGCTTTATCTATGAAGAAACCCCCCTTAGTAAATTCCTGCCCACGCCACTGATAGGTGGTGTGTCCATTGTGTTATGTGAGGATTGCTTGCAAGGTGTGATTAACACTGAAGATAATTATCTTTCAGTAATACGACAAGAATTTTGAACTTCGATGGCCACACTGAGCTGCTAGACAACCAGGTTTTGCCTTTTGCTCGTAATTTTACGGAGGAACATAACACTCCTCTCTCTGTACGTCAAGGTGAGAATTCTCACGTTCACGTGCATGCAAATGTGACTGATTGGCGTGATGATCATTCATGAGAATTGGTACACCTGTCAAATATTGCAGAACCCAGATTAAAACCTTTTGAAAATCCGAGGGACTGCCTGAAAAAAAGAGCGAATCGCCAGGAGAGAAACCCATGAAATGGAGTCAAAATTCTTAATTCTTTATGTGAGTGTGGCTGAACAACGACGCCCGAAAATATGGACAGTACACACCAAATCGAATTGCAGTTGTTATTCGAGCTCGCGAAGATATTGCACCCTGCTCTGTGCATTTCAGTCCCGCGTGACTATTTTATAATTTCCGGTAAACTATTAACTATGCACGGACCCCGCGCCAGTCTCAGTGCAGTGGAAGGTGGGCCACCAGGAGCCGCCCCTCCCTTCAGGCAGACCTGACCGGCGTCGCGGCGCCCTCCCTTCCTTACCTGCTAGGTAGGTCGGAGGCTGCGGGCTATCGCACGAACTTTCTGGTCATCTTCTCCCTCGGCGTAACCCGACACGTTAAGAAAGTTCTGGGTCAGGACGCCTGCCTCTATAAATACCACAGCGTATTGAGGGCCAGCAGTCTGTGATAGCCATCTGGCAAGTGCGGTGAATGGTGAATGGTGAACGGATGCTGGGCCATCAAAGGACGCGGAAGAAAGTGGAACTAAGACGAGTGAGTGTCAGAAACTACGGCTGAAAGGTGTGTGTGTGTGTGCAGCGACTTCGAGCAAGAGTGCACGAGTGCCTCAGAGAAAGAGATATCCGCCGAGTGGAGGAACACTGTGTGTGGGAGTGCTCGTGGCGCTCCAGAACATTCCGGACAGGAGAGACTGGTGCTATCTGGACTGAAACAATGTTGAACAGAATGGACGAAGGATAGAGGCCACATTAAAAATACTGAAACTCTCAGACAACAAAATTATTATTTTAAGTAGTTATTTACAGGTGTCAATATACGGTTTACAGACTGATTTTAACTATCCGATTGTGTTGATTTCTGTGAAGTGATGGACGATTGCGTAAATATTTGCTTACACTGCATGTGATAGCCATTATTGCAGTGACATTAAGTTCGAATTTTTTGGGTATGTGTATAAATAAATTAGGAAAAAGTTATTAACGCTTTTCTTTAATTATAACCTCCTTACCATAAAGAACCTGGCTATGCTCACAGATTTTGAAAAATTGTAACATTATGTTGGAAAGTGTGTGCAGGGGAATTATATCTGGAACCACTTAAATTATTTGGATAAAATGCCTTCTAAAGTAGCAGCTAAACGTCTAATGCAGTTTCAGCATATATATATGTGTGTATATAAAATAAAGTTTGGTATTATAATTTGTATGCCATTAAAAGTGGTTTCACAGTGTTCGTTTAAAGGACTGGTTGTCTAACCGCGCAAGATAGCGAACATGTAACTTTTAATGGGTAGTTATCGTATTGCCTCTCGACACACATTTTCCGGACAACATAAATTGATGCTTAGCTAAGTGCTCGTAAAGATAAATATGACAAAAATGNAATGCAGTTTCAGCATATATATATATATATATATATATATATATATGTGCGTATATAAAATAAAGTTTGGTATTATAATTTGTATGCCATTAAAAGTGGTTTCACAGTGTTCGTTTAAAGGACTGGTTGTCTAACCGCGCAAGATAGCGAACATGTAACTTTTAATGGGTAGTTATCGTATTGTCTCTCGACACACATTTTCCGGACAACATAAATTGATGCTTAGCTAAGTGCTCGTAAAGATAAATATGACAAAAATGCTATGATGTCTTGGCTTGTGATTCGCCTGTATAAGGTCGTTGTCTGTTTTTAATGAACAGTAGTGTAGCAGGATTCGTTTATATAGATGGACGGAAGCGCCAGCAGTTAAGTATTTTGTTCAGCAAATGCTGCTTCTTTAGAAACATATTTATTGATTTATTTACGTTGTATAAAATTTGTGTGTTATTGAAAACAATTTTTATTCACAAATGCAACGGCATTTAGGATTTTTAGTGGCTTACGCTGTGCTAAAAACGCATAAACAACTACCATAACCTAAAAAAATTTCAAGTTATTGTAAACATAAATTAATTGCAAAATGAAGTATAATTTTCTATATACCAGGGGTTAATAAATTCAATAAGCTGGTAAGGTAAAATTAAAACTGTTATTACAAAAATGTATTACTATTCTCTTGAAAATAGTTTAGTTTGTCACTGAATAACTGATGGCTGTTGATTTAATCAACACTTTCGTCATCACCGCAAGCCTATTATTGTGTTTAAGATAACCATTGATTGCAGGTAAGTTAACAATCACGTGTTTTTAATCTTTTATTGTGAAATAAAAAGTGTTGCTTCACAGCACTTTAAATTGAATTTTATATTGGTCAGAATATCAACATAGAAATTACGAAACCAGTACTTTGGTAAAATATTACGTTAAAGAGTTAATTTCCAATTTGTACTGAAAAAAAACTGTTCTGCTTATCGTTCTGGGTGGCGCTCAAAATGAATTCCTTGAACCTGAACGCACACCTGCGGTCATGTCGTAGACTGTTGTCATTTTACAGAAACATTATGGTTTGTGGAAATACGTTGGCCGCCTTCTTGGATACGCTGGCGTAGTGTTTCCAAGTTGAGAATGAGTTTTGGATGTACAGTAGTTTTCATGTGGCCCCACAAACAAAACTAAACTGTATTTAAGTCTCGAGAACGTGTCAGCCAGCCAATAGGTCCTTCACGACGGAAATATTTGTTCTGAAATCTTTCGTTCAAGAAATGTCTTTCTATTCGGCTAAAATGTGGCGGTTCACAATCATGCATAAACTACACGCGACTTGCATCTTAAAGGGGAACTACTTCCAAAAGTCCATGCTACTGACTTATGAAATCTATGTAATATTCTCCCAACAAGAAAAGTATGTCTGATCAGATTGTCGCAAAGTATTCCTGGTCATACATAGTCGCTAAACTGTTGTTGGTATCGTGCATTGACGAATAACACGTGGCTTTTCTTCAGTCCAGCGATGAGTAGGCCTATTGAAAAAAAAATTGAAGATTCCATCTCTGGCGAATCCAGCTTTATCGATAAATAATACGATGGACAGAAAAGACGGATCACTGAAAGGAATCTGCTGAAACCAAGTACAAAAGTGGACACTGTAAAGAAAATCATCGTTGAGTGTGAGTACTCGTTGAACATGGTGCGGATAAGGCAGTTGCTGTCACATAACTCTCTAAGTTGTCCTGCGTTGTAAGTTCTCTACTAGTGCAAACATTTCCTTCAACATGCCACGCAAAATCCGCTCTTTGAGATCAGTTCAAATTCTAACGTGTTTGACACCGATCGAAACTAGTTTTTTTTTAATGAGCATGTATCTGGTAGGCGTTCTCATACCCAATCGCTGCAATATATCTCCTGTCTGGAAGATGTTCATTAGGGAAACGATCCTCGTAGAGAAATCTTGCTTTTTGCCACGTTACATCCCACGAGTCCGTGCATTAAATGCATGTCTGCCATTTCCTGGTTTGAGTAATTCGTTATCGCGCACAACTCGCAGTGTAGCAAGTATCGACTGCTTTTGTCAGGAGGACACGCTGGAATAACCCTTGGCAAACCGAGTAAAAAGGTCGAGAGATATCGAGTATGTGGCTTTAACTCTGAAACCATGTCGAATATAGTCTATTCGCGGTTTCTTCGCATTTTTTAAAAAGCAAACCTTTGAAAAATCACCCCATGTAGGAGTTGTTTGGTTGTTTCCCAGATACGCTGTGTATCACAAACGTTTTATAATTGTGTTAACGTAAAAGTATCTTATCTTTGGTAAAATTGAACTTTTATATATATTTTACCTATACATTTTAACATTAAATTTATAATTAATATGAATAACAACAGTGAGTAAACAGGTGTGTTGGTAATGCCTAGTGAGATAAAGTTCTTATGCAAAATATCATTAAACAGGTTGTGCACGAATGCGGCGCGTTATCCCTTCGGCATAAATTTCTATAAGTGGTTAAGCTTTGTTTGCACGAGGTGGAGGAATATCCTGGAAGTAGAACAAAAAAGTTGCAAGTAACCGTGAATGGACTATAGTATTTTTTTTAATTGTTTTATTGTCTCGTGTCCACCAGTGAAGTAGATCCTCCGTGTTATAGAGCACTCTATAATTCAAAATTATTTACTTCCCGAAAGTTCATTTTCGTTTTATAGACACCCAAAAAAAAAGTTTTGCACCACCGGGATTTCTGAGTCACGTTGTTGCTCATTACCCAAGAGAAAGTATGAGATGAAAATGCAAACTGTCTGTGCAGAATAGCACGCCAGACTTATCGAATGTCTTTTTGGAATAGTAAATGTGCATCCAATGAAAATTTTTTTTTTGAGGCTTGTACTTTAAACGTTTGCTGGGAAAATATTTTTATAATAAGAAACAGTTAAATATTTTAATAAAAAATCCTTTTGGATTAATTATTTTTTATAATAAAGTGTTTTCTGCAAGAGCCATTGAAAACGTAAAAAAAAAAAAATTAAATAAATTATATACAAACTAAAGGAAAAAAACTTTTATTAGTTATATCAATTACATGTCGCATAGTACGCAACACTCGTCTAAGCAGAACAAAGTTTGCTTTTCATTTTTCTTTGTGGTGATTCTGACACGTGATGTTATTTGTCTAGTATCATTCTGGATTAACTACTTTTTCTCCCCGTAAGTTCGAGTACTGAATTCTTATTTAAAATCAGTAAAATAAAAACATGCATAAGTCATATTATTTAGATTGTTTAATGTTTGCTGTCTAAATATTTTCCTGTAGATTTTATCAAAGAATGATAAAATTGTCTTCTTATAATACTTTTACTGTTGTGTAACAAAAAAAGCAATCAGTTAGAAAATAAATATTTCAAATAATTGAATAAACTACGTCCTACAACTTTGGTGTAACATAATAAACGTATTAATAAAAGTGTCAAGTGGAAGACGTAAATAAAAGTTAATATCTTAGTGCGTTCTGTTTATTAGCTTTCTCGCCATTTGGAAAATTTCACAATATATCGTAATTATCACATAATATTTTAATCAAGTATAATTTTTTCTTGCATTTAATTTTATATTGATCTAATATGTTTCTTATTTATTATCTCGCTACACAATCGTGTTCTGTTATTTTTTTATTAAAGTCTAGACATGCTCCTAATAACATCGTCACATGTAAAAAAAGAATAAAAATGTATAAAGATGTCGAATTTGACGTGAGATAGCTTCAGAGGCAATGTGTAAAGTAATAAAAGTGTTTTCTGGAATTTCGTTAGAACCATCTTCGTTTGTCATAATCAGACAAAGCAGTCTGAGTTTAGATCTGCGCTTTGCAAAGACTGCACGCGCCCTAAAAGCCGTAACAAGTTTTACTCTTCAGCAAGCCAAAGTTAGCAGTGAGCCAAAGAAGATAAATCCGTCACGAGGCGTGAAAACCTCCCATTGCTCCGAAGCAAGGTCAGGATTTAATCTTCGCCAGAGCCTTCGCCGACTTCTATCCACTCAGAGAACGCGAGGAACAATACGTACCTTGTGTCGCTCTTCCCTTCCGAAGGATGGTGTGGGGGGGAGGGGGAAATCACAGGCAGAGGAGGACAGGAGAAGCTCCTCAGAGAGAGAGAGAGACGGAGCAACGGACAGAACGGAAAGTTGTCAGGGTTCATCTTGTGTGTACTGTTGGCGGGGAAGTGGTTGGTCGGTCAAGGGGGTGGCAGCAGCTAGATCGAGGGGGAGAGAGGATAAGGGATAAAGGAGGGAGGGACCTTTTAGCAACCCGAGTGGAAACCAATTTCTTGGGCCAGTGAACTGACTGGCTGGCCCTCATCCTCCCCCCCCCTCTCCCTTCCCACAAACCATCCCTATTTCCTATCCCCAACCACCTTTCACTCGGGCTCATTTTCTTGTTACCGGAGATCACATAGCCTCCACATTGTGTTTCCTCCCCACCTCCGCTGTTAGCCACCCTTCCTCAGCTACACTATCTCTCTCTGCTCTCTCCACACCCCCTCCCCTCCATTCCACTGCAATCGTGTGTGTGTGTGTGCCTGCGTGTGTGTATAATGCCCCTCACAGAACCGGGTGCGGTTCGTTTTACGCCAGCACGGTTTGCTCTCGGTTAATTGGACCCCTTTCAGCGCCCCTTCAACCCCCGCTGATTCCAGCACCCATCCTTGGGGCCCTGGTCCTATCACCCGACTAACCACCACCTCCCGAGCCTTCTTGTTCGTCATCTCGGAGCTCCGGGGGGGAAACACTTCCCGTATATTGGAGGCCCGGCCTGATACCCGCGTAAACACGAACAGCACTGCACAGCCGGGAATAAAAGGCTGACGGCCGAGAGGGAGGTGAGAGGGAGGAGGGTAAGGTGTGGCGGGACTGAGGCCTCGCCATGTTGCCACGACCCACGTCGCTTCTTCAAGGGACGACGCACGCGTCGATGCACCCCCTCCGGACAGCGACCGCGGGGAACATTTCGCCCGCCGCCGAGGACTCTGCAGCTCTGGAGACGTTGGCGTGGCACAAGTACAGACGGCAAGCATCTCCCGGGCTTCTGTCGCTACCCCTCACTGCAGACTGCTCTGTCTTTGTATTTCACTAGCGGACCGGCCCGGCTTCGCCCGGTAACAATTTAGTTTTTACAGCGATACTTTGAGAGACAAAAATGGTTACTGTAAGTCATCTTTAAAAGATAAACATATGCTATCGTGGACTTTTCTGTAGACCTTTTTAAGAGTTACAATTCTGTAGTACATTAATTTGATGTATCTCCTATGGTTTAGTCAGCGCAAGCCACGCAAGCGTCCTAAAAACGGGGTTTTTACGACTTTATTACAAACAGTTCAACATTTCTCTACTATCCTTACTTTAAATATAAATGTACTATACACCAAAACCTTCCTCAACACATTTTCTAAATGATGTTGAAAACCGCATCAAAATCCATCAAGTAGTTTAGAAGTACTAAGCGAATACACAGACAGACGCAGATAAGCGACTTTGTTGTATACTATTTAGAGATGATTGTAACTATGGGAGGTTTATACTATTTCGAGGGGAGAACTGAAGTTAATTATGAAGACTAAGCAGGTATTTAATTCAACTATTATAAACATTAAATACGAGGTATTGGCGAGGGAGGTCCTAATTAATTAGAGTGTATGACTAACCATAATGATGTAGTCGCCGGAGGCTGAGTGTTGTATCGGAAAGTGACGAGCGGCACGCCAAGCTGCGTATCGATGGCTTTATCTCGGCGTGGCTCCTCAGACAGACAGATTGACAGACCCCGTACTAAGTGTTGCCAAATATTATACAGTTTCTGGTGGCGTAATTGTCTCAAATACCGCGCCGCCGGGAGGGGAGCTCCGCTGGCGCTTCGCTGATGTGGTTTATAAACTATTATTGCTGTGATGTGTTTGGGATTATTCGTCTGGCCTGGATACCAACGCGTCGCTGCAGTTCGCTAGGCTTGTCCGCCTTTACAGAATCATAAGACGCGCGTGCGGTGCTGAGGGTGCGGGGCTGAGGTGCGGTGCTGAGGTGCGGTGCTGAGGTGCGGCGCTGAGGCACCGGCCTCCTGCAAAAGCAATCCGACCTCAGTTCCCGGCGAGGTCACTGCCTCTTATTGCTCACGTAGAAACGTGACAGACGCTGTCATTGGCCGGCGGGTATTTGTTGTGAGGTACCTACGTTCCGTCCGCCCTGCTCCGTGCCTCGTCATAAAACGCCTTTCAGACGTCTCAGCACAACTTAGGGCACTCTATTCTCAGGGTCTGGTACGCAGGGCCAAGGACCTCACTAAGATGCTCTTAAGCCGCCTGTTACCTCCTCAACGACACTTCCCGTCTGCTCACACTCGGGTGATCACCCCTCGGTTTAATTTTGTTATATAAGATATGTATAATCCTCAAATGCTGTTCGATGGCTTTTAATTACAGCTAACCNCCCTCGGTTTAATTTTGTTATATAAGATATGTATAATCCTCAAATGCTGTTCGATGGCTTTTAATTACAGCTAACCCAATAAATAATTATAATGATTTTCTGTTGTGGAGATTACGTGTATGTGTCACAAAATAAACGAAACCATTTACAAAAACTAAATAAGATTAATTAAAAGGATTGACTTAATTCATTTTANATGTGTCACAAAATAAACGAAACCATTTACAAAAACTAAATAAGATTAATTAAAAGGATTGACTTAATTCATTTTAAGAAATGCGTATCACAAGTTATATCACAGAATTTACTTATATTCGAGAATTAAAAAACATACAAAAATTATCCTTTGATACAAAGTATCTCATTTAGCATTTTTTGGTTGGGCCAACGATAATCCAACCTTTGCTTGACGGCTGGCCAACGTTGGAAAAATAACTTTGGCTGAACATCAAATGGCCACGAGGAGCCTTAATTGCCCCAACGTAGGGTTATATTGTTGACCAACCAAAAGCTTACTGGTGTTTTGCAATATTGGTAGTGTGTTGGTTGGCAATGCATGTTATTACATACACATTGCCAATCAATAAACAACATTCTGCTAACATTGGTAAGTGATATTTTAAATATATTTGAACCAATATTTGAAGAAAAAAAAAGTGCCTGCACTTTACGTCTTTATTTCTTCACTTCTCATGTTAACATTAACTACTTTTTCATTAGAATTGACATTCTGAAGTTCTATACTCTGCCTGAGGTGCGCGCGAAACCACGCCGTTCGTGTTATTAGTCTAGGGCGCCGCCCAAAACACCACTTTGTCTCTTCACCAGGGGTGAAGTTATATCAAAAATATTACCGACCGTTTCAGTTCACTGTGCAGTGTTATGCTTCATAATGTATTATTTTTACGTCGTCGCATTTTACTGCTTGTAAACTGTATTGAACTATCATCCCGTGTGAAATAACTAATGCAGCCATGGTTTTGCCGTACAAGCTTTCCAGTATGGCATATATTACTTTCTAAGCCATTTATGCAATCAAATAATGTAATATATAAGATTACGACCACTGTAGACTTTATTATTTATAACATATCAGTAATATCCAATGTTGTCATTATTTCTGTAATGTAATTGTTGACCCAACATAGCAAAAAGTAACCGTCACCAACTGTTATATTCAAAACGTTGTGTTAATACATTATCAATTAAACAAAATTTNACATAGCAAAAAGTAACCGTCACCAACTGTTATATTCAAAACGTTGTGTTAATACATTATCAATTAAACAAAATTTGAAGGGAAATTTATTTCGGGGAAACTTTGTATGCTGCGAAAATTAATATATTTTTTCAAATTAAACTTGTTTCTTAGCAATGACATTATGATGGTTGTCCCAGCAAAAGTATACTTACCAAATGCCGGCAGTACGTTAAACAAACAAACAACAAACAGGTCCAGCAGAGTGCATTTTAATTAAGGAATGGCTTGTATGTTAAAGAAACAGAGTTCAAATGATAACATGCTAAATGATTGTTTTATTTAATTAGAAATATACTAATTTCTAATGTTGAGATGGGCTTCACGATGCTGGTCCAACTAAGCTTCGTTCTACTCAGGTTAGGAAAAAAACTATATTTATTATGAGAGAGTTTGGATTAGGGAAAATTTCCGCCGCTATGTGCGCTGGTTGTACCATTAGAATAACATACATTAAAGTTTAGAAAGAAGTCACCTAATTTGGTGATAATCTGCATATTTTATCAAATTCTCCATGCCCTGAAACACTATTCCCAAATGTTTATATTTGTTAGGTTTACTCTTAAATGTTGCCTAAAACTTTTATAAACAGTTCGTATTATTTTATTATTTTTATTAAATAATGAGGTAAATACAAAACGCTTGTCATTGTTACTTAATTTGGTGATAAAGAACCGGTTTTGGTCACAGCAGTCCCGTATTTGGTGGTATTCTAAAATAAATTATTATAATTGACAACACATTAGTTAATACTGTAATATAACGATGAACTAATTTTTACAACACTCTTAAAAAACGCACTGCAAAGAAAAAAAGATAAATGCTAAAAAAAAAATGTTAACCATCATAAATTAAAAAGCGTCAAAAAATTACATTTCACAATATCTTTGAACTAATTTATATGCCTCTCTGAAAAACAAATCATTACAAAGAGAAAAATTTAATACACGTGAAACATTAAAAATATTAAATTTAAAAAAATCGTATTTTACAATATCTACGAACTAATTTATACGCAAATCTTATATTATTCAATTGCAAAGAGAAACATTAAATGCGTAAAAAAAATTATGCATAAGAATATCATTTTAACAATATGCATTAACTAATTTCTCCATCCCCCTTAAAATAACACCTCAGAAAGAAAAATATTAATGCATGGATAAACATTAAAAACAGTAAAAACTAAAGAGAGTAAAATAATTCACATTTCACAATATCAATCAATTAATGTCAACTTTTTTCTGAAAACAACACAATGCAAGGATACAAATTAAATGCTTATAAAACATTACAAATAACAAAAACATTAAAAAAATAAATTACATTCTACAATAACACATTGCAAAGATTAATGTTAAATGCTTAATAAAATATTGGTATAAAAATAATAAAACATTAAAATTAATTTTAACAATAATAATTATACAGTAAATTCTTTTAATGTGTACATAGGAAATAGGAAAATTAAATATGATCCCTCATTGTTATCTTAATACATTCTGCTAAAAANAATTAAATATGATCCCTCATTGTTATCTTAATACATTCTGCTAAAAACATAACGAAGTAGGAAATAAACTTAACATTTTAACAAGGTAACTTTATTTGGTGATAAGATTTTGGTACCTTAATAGNCATAGCAAAAAGTAACCGTCACCAACTGTTATATTCAAAACGTTGTGTTAATACATTATCAATTAAACAAAATTTTAAGGGAAATTTATTTCGGGAAAACTTTGTATGCTGTGAAAATAAATATATTTTTACAAATTAAACTTGTTTCTTAGCAATGACATTATGATGGTTGTCCCAGCAAAAGTATACTTACCAAATGCCGGCAGTACGTTAAACAAACAAACAACAAACAGGTCCAGCAGAGTGAATTTTAATTAAGGAATGGCTTGTATGTTAAAGAAACAGAGCTCAAATGATAACATGCTAAATGATTGTTTTATTTAATTAGAAATATACTAATTTCTAATGTTGAGATGGGCTTCACNTCAAATGATAACATGCTAAATGATTGTTTTATTTAATTAGAAATATACTAATTTCTAATGTTGAGATGGGCTTCACGATGCTGGTCCAACTAAGCTTCGTTCTACTCAGGTTAGGAAAAAAACTATATTTATTATGAGAGAGTTTGGATTAGGGAAAATTTCCGCCGCTATGTGCGCTGGTTGTACCATTAGAATAACATACATTAAAGTTTAGAAAGAAGTCACCTAATTTGGTGATAATCTGCATATTTTATCAAATTCTCCATGCCCTGAAACACTATTCCCAAATGTTTATATTTGTTAGNATTTGGTGATAATCTGCATATTTTATCAAATTCTCCATGCCCTGAAACACTATTCCCAAATGTTTATATTTGTTATGTTTACTCTTAAATGTTGCCTAAAACTTTTATAAACAGTTTGTATTATTTTATTATTTTTATTAAATAATGAGGTAAATACAAAACGCTTGTCATTGTTACTTAATTTGGTGATAAAGAACCGGTTTTGGTCACAGCAGTCCCGTATTTGGTGGTATTCTAAAATAAATTATTATAATTGACAACACATTAGTTAATACTGTAATATAACGATGAACTAATTTTTACAACACTCTTAAAAAACGCACTGCAAAGAAAAAAAGATAAATGCTAAAAAAAAATTTTAACCATCATAAATTAAAAAGCGTCAAAAAATTACGTTTCACAATATCTTTGAACTAATTTATATGCCTCTCTGAAAAACAAATCATTACAAAGAGAAAAATTTTATACACGTGGAACATTAAAAATATTAAATTAAAAAAATTCGTATTTTACAATATCTACGAACTAATTTATACGCAAATCTTATATTATTCAATTGCAAAGAGAAACATTAAATGCGTAAAAAAAATTATGCATAAGAATATCATTTTAACAATATGCATTAACTAATTTCTCCATCACCCTTAAAATAACACCTCAGAAAGAAAAATATTAATGCATGGATAAACATTAAAAACAGTAAAAACTAAAGAGAGTAAAACAATTCACATTTCACAATATCAATCAATTAATGTCAGCTTTTTTCTGAAAACAACACAATGCAAGGATACAAATTAAATGCTTATAAAACATTACAAATAACAAAAGCATTAAAATAATAAATTACATTCTACAATAACACATTGCAAAGATTAATGTTAAATGCTTAATAAAATATTGGTATAAAAATAATAAAACATTAAAATTAATTTTAACAATAATAATTATACAGTAAATTCTTTTAATGTGTACATAGGAAATAGGAACATTAAATATGATCCCTCATTGTTATCTTAATACATTCTGCTAAAAAAATAACGAAGTAGGAAATAAACTTAACATTTTAACAAGGTAACTTTATTTGGTGATAAGATTTTGGTACCTTAATAGGTGATGACAAAATAGCGTACCTAATTTGGTGATAGCCTACACGAGGATATTACTACTCGTAAATACTGCGAACGTATTACCTACACCTTTAAACGTTGTCATAAATCTCAAAAATTACAATTAATTACATTTAATTAGTAGTTTTATATTTTTTTATAGGGCCTGAACGAATTCTTCATAAACATGCATTTCTGACTAGTTTCGTAAGGTTATAGAACGTTAAGTTAAAATACACATGGATTTTAATATGTACCACGTGTTTCTACAGAGTTCTAAGAAAAATATGCACAAAAAAAACTTCATAAGCATTGAAGAAACAGTTTTCACACAAATAAAATGTTCACCACTCACAAATGCGTCGCACAGCATTGACTTAAACGCTTGACAGTCGTTTTCCGTTCTGTACTGCTAATATCCGAGACGTTATGGTGGAGGCCTGGACACAGCTGGAAAGTAGACATGCTACGCTATCTGCGGGCGAAATGAGGAACTGTTTGCGGTATACCTAAGACGGCTACAAGGCGTTTATTCGTGTCCATTCTCTGCGTACAACTCTCTCGTTCTACATTGTCAACTCGCTTATCACTTGTCCTGCCAATCTGACAACTCTCTCACTGGTAACAGCCAGGAGTACCAACTTTGTATGTGTAATACTACAGCTCTCCATTTTTAAATAAAAATAACATACCTTTAAAATTATAAAAATCACAACAGAAGAATAATTAAAAATAATTCATAATCATTTAAATATCTTGGCTTTTTTCTAACTCGCTTACTAGCCTTACCATCAGCAGTAATTTCTTTGTTTTCACTAGCAATTAGCTGTTCATTATTGCATCGACGTAATTGTCCAGACCAATACTAACATTCCTTTCACATTTTTTTTTTCTCCTCTGTGAAGTGCTTTGACCTTCCATGTCAGGGTTTTGGTAATTTCTAGGCCTGTGATTATATGAACTTTTAATATGCCTTGTGTTCCTTCTCTTAGTTATGGCCTCAACCTGAATTAAATACGAGCGGGGAGTACAATACTAACAATCTTTGCAGGCACCCAAATATCTTTATATCTGTCTACTTCATTTCGATCTCTGTTAAAAGACAAATCCTTTTTCCTTGCAGTGCTATCATAATAACTTTTATTGTATTAATATATATTACACTAATCCTTAGAACAATTTAAAACTAATTTTTGCTGCGAAAACTTGTTATTTATGGGAAGTTTAGTTATGGACGACAAAACATCAACTGGTTGAGTGTCACATTTGAGTTTAACACTGTTTTATTCCTATACTCTAATAACATTGAATCTACATAAGTTAAATGTCCCGCCCCCTCTCTACTAGTACTTTTCCTTTCATAATAAAGAGAATGATTCCTATCCTCTGTCTCCTGTAGCATTTTCTGTTTAACATGATAATGCATGGAACAATTTTTAATTCTTTCCTGTCAAAAGGGTTTTTACGGTGACTATGCCGGTTTTTCCCTTTCTCTTCTAAGTATAGTTTAGCTATAAGTACACTTAGGGAGGTTGTCATGGCCAAAAGCAGGCCATGGCAGCCCAATCCCTCTTTGCCGCGATGCATGTCTCCTTGCATGATACTCCCTTCCTTGTAGGCGTATGGGGCTTAGCCCTGAGACGCACTTAACTCCCGTCCCTACCGCGGGCTCATATAACACTTAGTTTTAGAGTAGTTAGTAAAAAAAAACCTAAGTTAAATGTCATCTTTTTACAATTTTTTTTTGCAACATGTACCCCTTTCTCAGCAAAACCATTATTCTGAGGGTATTCTGGACTTGAAGTTACTAGCTGAAAATTCCTATCATTAGCAAATTAGAAAATTGAAAAACATTTCATTTATATAGTTTGAATTCAATTATGATATGGGACAAGATCTGGACGAATATAAGCGTGAAATGGTAACATACATAATAAAATTATATTTTAGTCACGCCAAAAAAGTATAACTTCTAACGCGCGTACATAAGTACACACGCCAATTTTTTTTTTACCTTGACGCATGTCGCATACTAGAATAGGCAAAGCGCCGTTACCACGCCCTGTCATCTTATTAATACACATCCAGGGCAGGCAGCTGACCAAGAAACTGTCAACCCGGGGATTCACCCCCGGGGATGAACCGAGGCTCGACGGAGACACGGAAAGTCTCGAGGCGAATGGCTCAGGGGGAGAACCTTCAGCCACGCAAGAGAAATGACAGATAAGGCGACTCACGTCGAAGGAAGCAGGGGGTGCCCCCGACCAGAATTGTGCAGACCACAGCTCGGAAATTAGTACAAGAGGAATCCCCGTGACACCACCCTCACCCATCCTCCACCCTGGTTGGAGCGCACAATCGACGAGCAAGGTTATTTCAATAGAAAAGTACGCATTCACCAATTTTACTGAAATCAATTATTTTTTCTAATGTACTGCAATTTATGCTTGATGCATTGCATTTGAGAGCGAGGGAAAAGTTGCTGCAAGCAGTGCGTGTATGATTAGTTTGCTTTATTGAAAGTTAAACACAAAGAACGATAACTGGATATATTAAGTCACGGCACATGTATTTCTGAATAGAGCATGACAATTTAACGTTAAAATTGCACGTTGTAGTGGGGCATCTGTGTGTTAAGTTTATCCCAAAATAATTTTAAGTAGAAACGGCAATGAAAAGTTAATTGTCTTATCACAAAGTTAAAAATTTCCAGTCTATATATTTTTACTGGTTTTATTGAAGTTACTTGTCCCTATCCTGTCTCATTGGATATCAGTTAGTTACAAGGCTGTAAATTAGGCTATAAATTAATTATACTGATATTAATACGCCCAGGGGCACTAGGAAAAAGTGATTAGGGGGGGGGAAATTAGTACTAATAAAAATAATAATACTACTCATTATCTATACCAACTGGAATATATATTACATGCTCTACATACCGAGCAAGAAATAGTATTAAAAATACAATATAAAAAGAAATAATAAAAACAATAATAAAAAACAATTAAATAACAAAAAATTATTTGAAAAATTAAAATAGTATAAAAAACTAAAAAAGGCAAATAAACAAAAAAAAAAACAAAAAATTCTATTTTCCCACAATGACGCACCGACTTGGTTGTTTGTTGTGTTGCAGGTCGGGAAGATGAATCAATACAGTACAGAAGAGCAGACATGTGGAACCCTGCTTTGACTAGCATCTAATAGACTGTGGTATACTAACAATGATCTCTTTAACCCCAGCAGGTCTCGCACCTTCAGTGCTTAGGTAAAAAAAAATCTCATCCCCCTCCACGCATTATTTTACAAGTAATCTCTCTCTCTCTCTTTCTCTCTCTCTCTCTCTATATATAATAAAATAAAATGAAAAAAAAAAACTTTTAAATGACTAACTGCTTTGAGCACAGCAGAATATTTTACTCTTCAATGTATATACTCGTAGTTAATAAAAAAATAAACTTTTCTCAANGTAAAAAAAAATCTCATCCCCCTCCACCCATTATTTTACAAGTAATCTCTCTCTCTCTCTCTCTCTCTCTCTCTCTCTCTCTATATATATATATATATATATATAATAAAATAAAATGAAAAAAAAAAAACTTTTAAATGACTTACTGCTTTGAGCACAGCAGAATATTTTACTCTTCAATGTATATACTCGTAGTTAATAAAAAAATAAACTTTTCTCAAAATATCACAATACGACCACACGATGAAACGTATCCCGTGGGCTGCCCGGGAGATCTGGGACTCACCATCACACTACATGCAAGATTATCTAGCACACTCTCATACAACAGAACACCATGTCAGACGGACATCACGACACTGACATTCACTCCAGCCGGGAGGCTGGAGGGGGAGTTTCACTCCCCGCCGAACAAAGAAACACGTTACTTTACTTACACTAAAGAAACAGCTTTAATACGGGTCCGGTGCCCAACAAAGTGCAGCTACACAGCGCCCCACCGACGACCCAATGACGCGAGTATGTGTCGCGGTGCAGTTGTTTTACAATCACCCTGTGATATATGGGAGTCCATGCTCCCGGTCTCAGGACACTAAGGAAATTCGGTGGCTATGAGGGTTCGGCGACTACGCAATCCTTATTTACACTGGCTACCGAAACGAAGGTCCCTACATCAGCCATATGTTTACTTATTCTTAACTTGCTTGGATTATCTACTAAATATCCTAGGTGTTGTGAAATATTAATCACTGACAGTTAAAATCTAATTTCATGGACCTTTAAAAATGAAGGTGGTGATTTTCTTTGCTGCCGCACAATACATTGCGAGTAGTTTGTATGCCCTCTACNAGGAAATTCGGTGGCTATGAGGGTTCGGCGACTACGCAATCCTTATTTACACTGGCTACCGAAACGAAGGTCCCTACATCAGCCATATATTTACTTATTCTTAACTTGCTTGGATTATCTACTAAATATCCAAGGTGTTGTGAAATATTAATCACTGACAGTTAAAATCTAATTTCATGGACCTTTAAAAATGAAGGTGGTGATTTTCTTTGCTGGCGCACAATACCTTGCGAGTAGTTTGTATGCCCTCTACGCACCATAGTTTGCAAGCTCTCTACGCACCATAGTTTGTAGGCCCTCTACGCACCATAGTTTGTAGGCCCTCTACGCACCATAGTTTGTAGGCCCTCTACGCGCCATAGTTTGTAGGCCCTCGACGCACCATTGTTTTAATCTACTTGTAGTACTCAATATTTCTGTATCCGTACAAGCCGTACGCAGGCCCCTTTCTTCCTTACAGTCATCTGTATTCTCCCACCTGTTCTTTGTATCCGTTCAATTCCCATTTTGGTACTTTTTATTTCGAATTTTCTTTGATGTGAGGTTCCATCTCAGTATTCTTACCAGGCTTGACACCTTCCAGCGCATAAAAATTTACGTAATTTTTGTTTACAATTTTTACATGCCACAACTATTTCTATCTATATTCATTAATTGCATCGCTTTGACGGTTCGCTCTTTCAAAATAACGCGTATTTCTTAATTTCTGGTCGAGCTTGTGCACTCAGATTTATTCACAATGAAGATCATTAGCTCTGGAAAAAACCAATATCCGAATTCGTTAGATTGGAAAACGAAATGAATTTAGTGGCAATTTATGTCAGAATTTACAGTCATTTAAATATTCTTCCAGCTGGTTCAAAGGAATTTCAAATTGACCGCGGACCGATAAAAAAATTAATACAATAAATGTAAAATCGTCTGAGTTTAAGTCCATCGCGTTAAAAATAGCCCTAAACTTGGCGAAACACATTGCCGAAAAAAGCGTTGCAAGTATAGGGCCTACAGCATGTTGTGTTATGTTGGCGTTACTGGCATTAACACGCGAAGTANCGAAAAAAGCGTTGCAAGTATAGGGCCTACAGCATGTTGTGTTATGTTGGCGTTACTGGCATTAACACGCGAAGTACAGTTAACGTACATACGACCGCGAGCAACCACTGCGCAAAAAATCGAATACTAATTAACCCTATCAATAAAAACTGAGCATTTTTGTTCATTTGTATCAAACCACGATGTACAATTAATTTTTAAATGAAACTCTGTTATTTTTTAAAGCTCTGATGACCGTGCGTTAACAGGTCGTGGGGTGTAAATTGGTCATAAACGCGTTTACCGAGTTCTTCACGTATTTAGTGCCAGCGATGAACAAGTGAGAAAGGACGTGTCCATATGTGACCATTGCCATTCTTTGTAAGGCACTGCCGAGATGGTAATTTGTAGGTTTTAGCGCAGTGCAAAATAATATTGTAAAGGAATGTGCTTCGGTGCAGAGATCAGTTCCGACAAAAGTTTAGCTCATCGTTAACTGGACAATTCTGAAATTACAATTTTAAAAATCCCGTCTCGTAACTGTTTATGTTATAATGTAATAAGTAAGAAATGAGTTATCGTAATAATGGGAGCAAATAATACAAGGCATGTCTTACAGTTTTACATTATGCTTAAAACGTTTAAATTGTTGCTAAAGTAGCTGGGTCATTTTATTTTTAAATAAGTATTAAAGTAAGGAAACAGTAATATAAATAAAGTATATATAAATATACGTAAGGCCACTGATGGGGGAAGCGAAAAATTTTTATGCTCTCCGTAGTTTCAATTTTCAACCAGGTCACTGAATATTGATGTTCAATTCCTTCTACACTTTTCGTAGCATTTCGGCATCGATTTGCAAAACGGCATCAGCGATGAATTGTCTCAGTTCCTGCAGCGTGACTGGCATTTCGGACATGTAACATGCTATCTTTCTACGGCGGTTTCTCAACGAACTTTTCCCCGATATTGCTAAAAATTTCAGTGAAATAATTTTTTTTTATGCTATCTTTCACGTAGCACAAAAAAAAAATTATTTCACTGAAATTTTTAGCAATATCGGGGAAAAGTTCGTTGAGAAACCGCCGTACTTCCAAGCGAAAATGTGGAAGGACTCACCTGAGAGAACCCGCCGACCAACGACATCGTCCGGCAGGATTCCAACTTGCGAAAGTCCGATGAACAGGTCGGGAATTGAACCCGGTTCGCCTTGGTGGGAGGCGAGCAGGCTAACCTTTCCGCCACCTCCCCCCTCCCCCCGTCACCTATGGCAGTAACCGTCGGACGGTGCCTCTGGTCGACGGTTTCTTCTCGATGATCTCCCGTTTCCCCCGCCCTTTCATTCCGGCGCTGCTCCATATCCACATTTCCACTCCACTCCATCTACGTAGCTGAATGTGTTTCGTAATGACGGGCCAGGTTTTTAAGGCCCGAAGGCCAGCACACCCTCCATTCTCCAGCACTGCAACTGTACTTGGATGAGTAAGACAGTGCTCGGCACTTTCTCCTCTTGATCTCTTCGGGCCATTCACTTCTCTTTGTGCCTTTACTCGGTATTCTACCGATTTTCTCATCTTAAAAACCTGTCCTCGCCAATCTGGGATATTCCGACTTACTTGTTGTGCAAGCCTTTACCTGAATACCCCATTATGGGTCATCAGAAATATTGTTCTCTTTGCCACTTATCAAAATCTTCAAGCCTTCTACCAATTTGAGTGGCAAATTCGTTCCATATCTTGTTGAGAACATTACTTGTCATTATATTTCCCATATCTAAGTGAATGCCCTTCTCTTGAATTTTCTCTTCGAGCCATTTTCTAATGTCTTCCGTTTTCAGAAATTCCATGACGACATGTAGAACAGTATGACGGGGCATAATAATAAGTATGATACACAGTCATCACAGCCATGCTTTCATTTGTTAACGGGGCGCTCTTAGCCATGACGGCCATCCCGCACCCCGGTCTCTCAGTAGGCGGGGAAGAGGGATCACGCCCTCTCATCGTAGACATGACCAGCGCTCACCCAAGTTGACCAAATCCGAAGCCCCGATCTGATGCATAAGATCGCGCCGAGCATGTCCTACCACAAGGCCTGAGATCCCAGCACTCAGTTTACCAAGCGTGTGGTCTGGCCGGAGCACTACCCACACACCTAACGTCATCACAGGATGCTACCGGAGCAGTGCCCTGCTCACCGCCCGGCTCTTCAACAAGAGGGGGAATCTCTTCAAGCCTCCTCCAGCATGCGGAGTCAACCACTGCCAGCACGAGTCCAACTAACGCACGTCTTTTACGTCCGACATAACATGCAACTGGATTTGGTCACGTCATTTTCCGTCTTCTCTGAACAAATAAGCTCTTCACACCGACTTAGGCCGTGTGAGGTCGGACATTTCCTCAACTTTAAATCTTCTCTGAATAACGAGAAAATAGTGGAGTGAAGGTAGGCTACAGTAAATACCGATGTGAAACTAGTAAGTTTAATTTTTAAACTGAAAATAGTGATTTTATAAATCAAGTGTGAATAATGTTTAGTTACATTAAGACCTGTTCAAAGTAAGAGTAGTATCTTCAAAAATATGAATTATTTATGTAGGAAGTTGTGGCAACCAAGTTACCTTGGCAATTCAGTAGTTCAGTTTACCNCTCTTCAACAAGAGGGGGAATCTCTTCAAGCCTCCTCCAGCATGCGGAGTCAACCACTGCCAGCACGAGTCCAACCTCTAGTGATCAGTACACCAGTGAGAACCACTGATGGGGCTTACCTGATCGTCCAGTGCTCCCACTTAATTTCCATGGCACTCATGAGTTTCCTGTATCCGACCGCCACACCGAATCAACCCCGGAAGGGAGGTGCGGTGGGCTGTGAAGTGCACACAGAACGGCTTCGCGGCAATCAGCGACGCCATTGTACGCTGACATATGAAACACGCAGCATGTCTGAAGGCAACGCGTGGGCTGCCATCTAACGATACTGCAGGTAACTTCTTCTTCTTCACCTCTATCATGGTTGCTATTCATCTCACAAACGCACGTCTTTTACGTCTGACATAACATGCAACTGGATTTGGTCACGTCATTTTCCGTCTTCTCTGAACAAATAAGCTCTTCACACCGACTTAGGCCGTGTGAGGTCGGACATTTCCTCAACTTTAAATCTTCTCTGAATAACGAGAAAATAGTGGAGTGAAGGTAGGCTACAGTGAATACCGATGTGAAACTAGTAAGTTTAATTTTTAAACTGAAAATAGTGATTTTATAAATCAAATGTGAATAATGTTTAGTTACATTAAGACCTGTTCAAAGTAAGAGGGGTAACTTCAAAAATATGAATTATTTATGTAGGAAGTTGTGGCAACCAAGTTACCTTGGCAATTCAGTAGTTCAGTTTACCNGACCCTAATATCGCGACGGGCAGGAGCCCCCGTGGCTCTGTACGAGTCCTTGAGCGCCACAGCCGGCTGATTATACCAGCCCGTGATCGCCCGACCACCCTCCCCTGCAACAAACCACCCCTCTCTCCACTACCCCTCGACCGCGGGAGTGGAAGAAGCCCAGCAACAGTCACTGCCGCCGGAATGAAAGTCTCTCTCTTCATTATGTATATACTTTTGCTTTGACAGAAAAAAAAATATATATATATTTTGTGCCCCTGGAGCCGAGGACCATTGTTCCTACTCGCGGGACGAGGAGAAAGATGATAATTCCCCGTCGTTAATACTGATGCTGCTGGCGAGCTTAACTTCTGATGCCATCGCGGCTAGGGAGGAAAAAAATTTATATACCGGGGAAATTCTGCCGAAAAGTATTAGAGAAAATGCAATGAGAGATTTTCGTTTCCGGCGTATTCAGCCATTCAGGTTTTATGGCCTGGTTGCGATATTTGAGGTAAGGCTCGTGGATCTGGAACCCCGGGAAGGAAAAAAAAAAGGAGGGTAGGTTATTTTTTTTTGCCAGTTTTAAGATACTCCATTTCATTCCCAAAGAGTATTTGTACTTCATTTATCACGTGCTGAACTAGAGTTCTTGTCAGAGCCGCTTTACTGTAGAGTTTGGCCACAAACCCAGCAACAGTGTCTTCAATGTTCCGCAACACTATATTTACAATAGGATGGTCTGGGTATTCATTTACAGTCATATTTAAATGTGAAACTGTCAGATTCTGTTGGTCAATACTGACTACAAATATATGGTAATTCTGAACCAGCTTCTTTCAAGGTGGTGTGACATTTCTCAAAATTTTTTCAAAGATGTGTGCGTTCTGAAATGTCCTCGCACAACCTTGTTGTCCAACAAGACAATTTGTCATACTGGGATTGGCCATGAAGAATTTTCACGTGGAGAAGCAGTTTCTTAACAGTCTCAAATGATTCCCCGCAGAATGTGCAGAAAAAACATAGAGAATAGAAGAAACTTACTTACGACAGCAGTAGAAGGCTTACATTAGTTTATTTTGCTAAAATTCTTTCCTACGAAACAGTTTACGACAAGCCGCCAATGGATCTCAATGCACCCAGGGTGGTTAATACAAGTGGAATGATGTTATCTCACTTTGTGGTGACGTTATAAACAGCACGTTGAACATTTAGCCATAAATGTTCACATTCCGGTGGATATTTTGCAAAGAGAACATGGAAGCGTTTGAAGCTTTAATCAATGCCCTTCAGAACACTTTCAGCCTAATACAGCGCCTTGTCCATCGATAGATAACACTGCTTCAATGTGTTCAATGGCTCGTCCTTGGACAATGACAAAACGCTGGACAGTCNTTGTCCATCGATAGATAACACTGCTTCAATGTGTTCAATGGCTCGTCCTTGGACAATGACAAAACGCTGGACAGTCAATTTCAGTTCTTGCATTTTGTTCCTTTTCCGCTGAATTGTGGGCTCAATGTTGCCTGGAATCTGAAAGATTTACGAAATGTAATAATTTACCACTAGTTTATGCAATATGGTCGGTGTGTTGATGAGTTTACAGTTTACTTTCAAACGGACAATAAAGCCTTCCTGGCGTTCCTGGATCGAAGGCTTCCAATTGTTCTTCCCACCTGGTACTAAAGACACAGGTGGCACAATGCATGGAGGCGACATCAACTGTAGCATATGCTCGCAGTCTGCAATCAAAGAAAAATTGGAAATTGACATAATTTAACATTGGCTTCGAAAATTTTACTCTTACCAAATACAACTACACCATATTTTCAGATGTTGTTNATTGACATAATTTAACATTGGCTTCGAAAATTTTACTCTTACCAAATACAACTACACCATATTTTCAGATGTTGTATATTTAAATTTCCCTTCATAGAAACATCACCCGGCTTTTGTGAAGTGCCCCGCCTAAGTGGAAAAAAAGTTGCATGNTATTTAAATTTCCCTTCATAGAAACATCACCCGGCTTTTGTGAAGTGCCCCGCCTAAGTGGAAAAAAAGTTGCATGACACAAATTCAATTAAGCGTGCTTTTTATGGTCTCAATAATGGGAAATTTACGGAACTATATTACAAGAAAATGGTAGAATGTATTCTACTAGAGTGCTATGGAACAATAGGCACAGTGCTCTTCCTGCAATGTACCAGGGAAGGTAACGCCGACAACCAGTAAACATTGTGAGGCATCACTACAGTAGTCTGCCAGTTCAAAGCTTCATCTCGGATTTTGTCGTGTGTTTTAGATTTTTTTTTGNGTGAGGCATCACTACAGTAGTCTGCCAGTTCAAAGCTTCATCTCGGATTTTGTCGTGTGTTTTAGATTTTTTTTTTGCTACACACATTACTTTCACCGTTTAAGTTTAACAAAAATTCACTTAACGTTGACCTAAAGAATTCCTAGTTCACAAATTTTGGGAGCCCCAAATATTCCAAAATTCAACCCATATTTTTTTTTCCGCTGTATAACTGCTGCAGTGTGTGGCAATCACGAGAGAGAATGCAGACAGTAAATATCAAATAAATCTAAGACTTTAATTTTTTTTATTTTTGAAAGCGTGTCTGACCTTGGAAAATGTATGTTAAGACTTGTTTCAATATTTCTGAATTGGCTGTAGCAAAAATATTTATCTGGCAATATCTCTATGTTAACCTATGTTGTAAGGATGTAGTTAAATTACCGTTTTCAAAGTAAAGCGTAATATACAGGTAGATGTGTGCGCGAATAAAATTCTGAAAGAATAAGTGTTATTCAAAATGAACGACAGTATATATTGTACAATACTTAATGGCATCGATTAATCATGGCAGTAATAGGGTATAAGATAATAGAAGAAATAAAAATAAAGGGAAGGAATTATAAATAAATAAATGTTAGTAGCAATATTACTTGCACACACAAAGAGGTAGCAGAAGGGTAGTTGGGAAAAATCTGCACTCAATGACTTACACCAGGAAGGTCAAGACGAAAGTGCCCTCGTGGTACACTTCCGCACTGCGTAGCACAGAAGGACCCACAACTCCAAAACATCACCAGATTGCGCCTCTACTGCCTCTACTCTTTCAAGGCCAGTAAAGCACAGAAGACAAACCCCTCTGGTTAGTTTCTCCTCTCCCAATAATAAAGAGCATGGTACCCACCTATCTTTCTCCTGTACCATTTTCTCGTAATGCATGTAACAATTTTTAATTATTTCCTGTCGAAAGGGTTTTTACGGTGTCTGTGCCGGTTTTTCCCTTTCTCTTCTAGATCTAGTTTAAGTATAAGTACATTAGGGAGATTTTTCATGGCCAAACTCGGCCATGGGAAACCCAATCCCTCTTTGCCGTGATGCACGTCTCCTTGCATGTTCTTCCTTCCCTTGTGAGCGTAAGGGGTTAGCCCTGAGACGCAATAATCCCGTTCCTACCGCGGACTAACATATAACACTTAGTTTTAGAGTAGGTTAGAAAAAAAAAAAGACCCCTCTGGTGGGGTCACCACTCCGTCCGAGGCCCAGGATTTCTCCGCGTCTCACGCGAAACGTAAGGTTTAACTTCCTGGGTACGGCTACACTCTACTGGGGCAGATGCGGGTAGAAAACCGTCAGCATCAGCATAATTCCCATATCGTAAAATACCCTTCACATCTCACTTCAGCTTCCATCTCATATCAGGTTCAGCAGTCTGTGTAACCACTTCAGGAGTGGCGCGCAATTCAGAACCACCGAATGCCCCTGACAATGGGCTAAGTCCGTGAATCACAGAACTGCGTGAACCCAACGCAATTCATTATGCCTCGTGTCCGTATGGCAATGGACTGTGGGATGTGTATGAGAATATTGGGAGTATTGGGAACTTATAACTAGAAAATTAAACGTAAGTTAAAAGCGGGTGGGGAATACTATTGCAGCGCGCTCTACACGCTTATTTCGTAAACAACGTCGGCCTTCAAGCCTCGGAGGAAGTTGCTGATGCGAAGAATGACGCCATGAACATCAGTGAGAGGAAGGGGGGAGTTTTCTCGGCACGACAGTCGTCGAGGGAAGTGCTGACACAGAGAGAGAGAGAAGAAGAAGCTCGCGTTCGGTACTTTCATAGTAATAGTTTCCAGCAACTACTTTCAGCGCACACAGACAATGTTACTTCTTAACTGAAGCTAATATAATTATATGGGTGATGTAAACTGTTTATAATCATGTGTCTGGGAAATTTCGCGAAACTCTCAAGTTATTTAAGTTCTAATAATATTTGATAATCAAGTATATACAATTTGCTTCCTAAATTATGATGACGAGTTTTCAACTTTAATTTATATTTAAAAGTAATTAGTCCTTGAGAGTAGACCTAATAACATTACTAGAAGTGATTTACTTCTTGGAAGATCAAAATTTTAATGTTAAAGTGGATGTGGCTGAAATTTTGTTACAATAAACTTTGTTATAATTACTACAAATACTAGTGCGAGCGGGTGGGGAATTTATTTAATTGTAGGGGATGATGGTAGAGAAGATGATGCCAGGCAGTGAGACGTTAGGAGGCTATAGGGGCAACTCAAGTTATTGACAAGAGTTATGTTATGAACACTATATAAAAGGGGTTTATTTAACATTAAGGTTGTACAATATTATTTCAATATAAACATTATGAAGTATGCGTGGGGGGGGGGGGCTATGCAAATATACTAAATAATCAATTTATATTAAATTATAAAAATTTTACCAGCCACATTCTGAGTGCAGTCTAATTGGAGAGTCCCCCCCTTGTTCTTGATTCCGGAGGCTGATTAAGACGGCGCAAGACGGCGCAAGTCGACGCCCGGACACACCCATCTTCAGTGGTCTTCTCGTTCCAATGTCCCGACGACAAAAAGACACCGCCCACGGACTACACTGTCATATATCGGCTGCGTTGTTCCCGTTTACTGGCTGATGGAGGGGGTTTCTGTGGTTTGGGACTTCAGAACTAATTTCAGCAATCACGCCTGTGGACTGGATAAATATGTGAATGTGTAATCATGCAGGCCGCTCAGATAAGGCCTGATCACAACTCATAACAATAGTCAGGTTTTTTGCTTTTTTTCTGCAAAAAGAAACTTTTTTTGCAATTTTACAATCCCCAAACATGAGTTAGTGTGTTACTATTATCTATGTTGAACTAACTAGGATTATGTTAGACTACGAAACGCTATATAAATTTTTTTGCGGCTGAAATTACTACGAGGTGAATCAGTTAGTAAAAGACAATACGCACTTAAATATCCCAGACTGGCTGAACTAACAGCGTGCTTTTCAACTTGAGTAAAAGAAAATCAGTTGAATTCCGAGAGATGAAAAGAAGCAAGTTAAATCGCTAAAACGTTAGGTCAACTGGAAAAAATTTTTTGGAATTAAACGTATAATTTGATAATATAATTTTATTACAGGCTTTTTTAAAGGTACAATTAAGTAAGATAAAATATTGTTTTTATAAGTTCTCACTTTGAAGCCGAATATCTAATCGAATGATGGTTTACCTACTGTTTTATCNAAATTTGGAATTAAACGTATAATTTGATAATATAATTTTATTACAAGCTTTTTTAAAGGTACAATTAAGTATGATAAAATATTGTTTTTATAAGTTCTCACTTTGAAGCCGAATATCTAATCGAATGATGGTTTACCTACTGTTTTATCATCAACTTACGCGCATCCATATCTCGCCCGGGATTCGAACCCNGGTACAATTAAGTAAGATAAAATATTGTTTTTATAAGTTCTCACTTTGAAGCCGAATATCTAATCGAATGATGGTTTACCTACTGTTTTATCATCAACTTACGCGCATCCATATCTCGCCCGGGATTCGAACCATGAACATCGTAGTCCGAAAACATCCTTTACGACCTCGTGTATTGAAATCTCCTCTTCAAAAATCAATTTGCCGAAATCTTAAATAAAACAAAATTTGTCAAATTCGTTTTTACTTTATTTTCTTGTCGTTCTCGCATGACAGTTTGGAAGCGGTGCGGCGCGGCAGATGGGATCTCGTGCAGTCGGCGTGACGTCACACGGAGGAAGNACGTAGAGTTCCGGCAAACACACCCTGTCCGGCCGTAGATCAAGGATGACGTAGACACAGATTGACGTCTTCTGCGCACGTATACTCCATCCATGGTTACTTCCAGCATTTCTCAAGCCCTGATTTAGTTATACTTCCAGTATACTCCTCCGCCCCACGCAAACGTAAGCTTAGAAAATTACACCAGAGGGACAGTGTACCAAATTCGCAAGCACTCAATGTAATAACATTTTCCTGAGAGNTAAGCTTAGAAAATTACACCAGAGGGACAGTGTACCAAATTCGCAAGCACTCAATGTAATAACATTTTCCTGAGAGCTTTATCTTACCAGGCATTACAAACTCAACTATTTTCTCTCCGTCTTTATTCGTATTTTGCTATAAATGAAACGTTATAATTGATAGCGAAAATATAAGTTAATGTTAAACTTAACACAAAAGTACATACCATATTTTGGTTAACACAATAATATAACGCTTGTGATACACGACATATTTAGGGAACCACGTCACACATGGGGTGTTTTTTCAAAGGTGTGATTCAAAAAGTGTGAAGATATAGCGAATAGACTACACCCAAACGTTGATACGCCCGAACCAACGCAACTGTCAAAGTCGCATTGCCAACAGCGNCCAACGCAACTGTCAAAGTCGCATTGCCAACAGCGATAGCGGGGTCGCGGTGGTGTAGAGGCTAGACTACTCGCCTCCCGCCTAGGGAAAAGCAGGTTCGCTGCCCGGCAGGTTCGCTCCCGGAGTTTCGCACGTGGAAATCGTGCCGGACGATGCCGCTGGTTGGCGGGTTTTCTCAGGAATCTCCCGTTTCTTCCCGTCCCTTCGTTCTGGCGCTGCTCAATACCCACCTCTCTTCACCCTCATCAGCTCTTATGACCTCGATGTTAAGAGCCGCCCAAATCTCTTCACTCGCTCACTCACTCAATTTGTTTGTCGCAACCGAATTCATTGTTTGTATAGCGGCAACTAAACTAATTATTTTACTGCTCTTATTTGGTTGACGNTGTTTGTCGCAACCGAATTCATTGTTTGTATAGCGGCAACTAAACTAATTATTTTACTGCTCTTATTTGGTTGACGCAAACTATTTTGTAGCTTCTCTCTTCTTTTTGTTTAATTTACTTTACTTTGTGTGGTCGTAAGTATGAATACAGCCTTCGCGAATCTGTCTCTTATTTGCAATTCAGAACATAATTATTTATCTTGGGCTTCATTCATTTTTTTTTAAATATGTAAATTAAATTAACAAACAATTTTTTCACCCCAACTCAGTTCGAAGAACATGCGAAGTCGGTTCAAGGACTCCGCAGGCATATAGGCAGGGCAACTTTCATTAATTGACGATCCAAGATGGCGTAACGTAAGCGAGATTAATTTCTCAAAAATCGTTCGTTATTTTATGCACTCTGTCTCTGTGTTGCAAATAAATCATATTTAACTTCANAGATTAATTTCTCAAAAATCGTTCGTTATTTTATGCACTCTGTCTCTGTGTTGCAAATAAATCATATTTAACTTCAAATAAATCTTGATTATGCAGCAGACTTTTGCGATCTTCTGTAGGTGGTTCCTCTGGTCTTGGGCCTTAAGTTTCCCTCACTAGGCTTTCGAGTCATAGGTACGTCACTAAGGTCCTTGCCATACCACACGCAATCGCGGTCCCTCAAACTTGGATTTAAAATATAATCCGCTTAGGTAGTGCGTGCAGACTTCAATATCTCCCTTGAAATGGCGCACGTCTTCGCCTCATCGGCAGCCGGCATTCCAGTACGGGACTCGGCCAATTAACCAGCAGAAATAAAACATCACTCAGGCCGACGACCCACTAGGTCATCGCCTGCCTGACGGAGAAAACCAAGATGACTAAAAGCCTTAAAAACAGTATTCTTAAACGACACCTTTAAACATCGCGGCAATCACGAGACGGCTAGATCATATTTTACACATACGCTTTGTGTTATCATAGCAACCAATCAACAAATTCCTCTACGCAAAGCGGGCCCCACATAAAAATTAACTATATGAATGGAAAACAGAAATACTTAGAAATATAATTACATAAAAATACCTTACCTGATGTTAAAACAAATTACAATTAATATTATGAATTGGAGCGGGAGTAAATAAAATATGTCTGCCACAAACGAATAATAAGTAAAACTAACAAATATTACGTTATCATACACATTGCAAAAACAAACTGAGACAACTGTTAGAGTAATGAGTAGCGGTTATTTGAGGCGTTACACTGCATCACTCGCTCCTAAGCGCTTACGCCCTAAGCAACCTCAGCTAATGTGACTACTGATGACATTTGAATGTTTTTAAGTACACAATGGCAATTGCAGGGCAACGTACGCTGACAAACATTTCAAGTTTTACAGCTTTACGTGTTAGTTTCCGGTTGAACTTGTCTTATTAGAAAGTTTATACCACTACTAAGCATCGTTATATGCACTAAAAAACACTGTTACTATCGTAAGTGTCGCAGAAAGTATGAACAAACTCTCCAGTCGGATTTTCGAACGAAGGCCATCAAATTAACGGCCAAGCAAATATATTAAGGTCATTCAGCGAAACATTTTGTTGATAGGNTTTTCGAACGAAGGCCATCAAATTAACGGCCAAGCAAATATATTAAGGTCATTCAGCGAAACATTTTGTTGATAGGCCAATTTATTTTGGCCCAACACAGAGGTTTCTTTTTAATTCAAGCGTGTATTTTGTGAGACGAACAAAATTAATTTTGTTGCTTTTCAAGTTTTGTTTCCTCAACAAAACCTTTTGTTGGTGCAACTGAATATGTTTTTTGCCATATGCAAGCAGTTATTTTGTTGGCTGGTACAGAACTTTCTATCAGTGAATAGACTAAAGATGGGGTAGACCGGTTAGTCGTCTTCTGTGCTTACACCNTTTTCGAACGAAGGCCATCAAATTAACGGCCAAGCAAATATATTAAGGTCATTCAGCGAAACATTTTGTTGATAGACCAATTTATTTTGGCCCAACACAGAGGTTTCTTTTTAATTCAAGCGTGTATTTTGTCAGACGAACAAAATTAATTTTGTTGCTTTTCAAGTTTTGTTTCCTCAGCAAAACCTTTTGTTGGTGCAACTGAATATGTTTTTGGCCATATGCAAGCAGTTATTTTGTCGGCTGGTACAGAACTTTCTATCAGTGAATAGACTAAAGATGGGGTAGACCGGTTAGTCGTCTTCTGTGCTTACACCNGGCTGGTACAGAACTTTCTATCAGTGAATAGACTAAAGATGGGGTAGACCGGTTAGTCGTCTTCTGTGCTTACACCCAACACTGACCCACCCCTATCTAATACAACTGTCAAAGTCACATGGTCAACAGTGACGAACGTGTTTGTTTGTATCTTAATTTTATAAAGACAATCTATTTTGTATGGATAAACTAATATTACTAATTTTATTTTAATCGAACTGCATTAAAAATTTGTTACAGGAAATATAAAAACCATCTCAAATCACTTGTTTACGTAAAAAGTGTGTCTAACATCAAATTTTGCTCACGTCGTTAATTATAGTCGTGTTAGCAGAAAAGCAGCCCAGTGTTTGAACACGGAGAGGCTACTGCGCACCTAGGGAGAGCACTCTACCGCATTTTTTCCTTTACGTGTGTCAGTTATCCCTCAGGGCGTTAGGTCGGTAGNCGCACCTAGGGAGAGCACTCTACCGCATTTTTTCCTTTACGTGTGTCAGTTATCCCTCAGGGCGTTAGGTCGGTAGGTCGGTAGTTACTGCAGTTGACAAGCGTCCTGCACGTCTTGCGTTCCATACCGAGTGACGACTGAAGTTTTCTNTAGGTCGGTAGTTACTGCAGTTGACAAGCGTCCTGCACGTCTTGCGTTCCATACCGAGTGACGACTGAAGTTTTCTCCGAAAAGGCTTTACATTCACGTTATATGGAAATACTATTGCAGTTATTTGATACGGGTCTTTGCAATCACTCACCAATATACTTGCTTCACGATTACACTTACGTACGTAAATGAAATTATCATCGTCATTATCACTATCACAACCACTACTGTAATCACCAACCACAAACTTTTCAAACGTCTGCCGGGAACTTAGTCGAGTTTAGTTGAGAAGTTTTGTTCGGCGCCTAACAGCGAGGTCTCGAGCACCGGTGGGGCCACGGTGGCACATCAGCTAGAGCGCTCACCTCCCACCAAGGCGAACCGCGTTCGATTCCCGGTGGGGTCACTCCCGGATTTTCGCAAGTGGGAATCGTGCCTGACGATGCCACTGATGGGCGAGTTTTCTCGGAGATCTCCTGTTCGCCCCGTCTTTGCATTCCAACGCCGCTCCATACTCGCGTCACTTCACTCTCATCGGCTCTCAAGACCGCGATGTTAAGAGTCGCCCAAACCTCTTCACTCTACTTCACTCGAGCTCCGGTGAGAGTGAAATGAGGTGAAGGCAGCGCAGCGGCGGAATGCACAGGTGGGGGAAACGGGAATGCCTAGAGGAATCCCGCCAGGAAATGGTAACGTCCGCCATGTTTCCCACTTGCGAAAATCTGGAGGGCGCTGCCGGGAATCGAACCCTGTTCGTGTTGGTGGGAGGTGAGTGTTCCGACTACTGCGCACCGCGACCCCCTTCCCCTGAAGTTAGGCAAACATTCGTGCACGGAACCTAGACAGAGACAATCTCCTTAGCTACCTAGGCTTGGGCAACAATACACACTCCTCCCGATATCTAACATCATAGTTTCAGTTATGGGAAACCCAACCCCGGTATCTCGCGTCAGTTTTGTGCCTAAAGATCTAGAACCAATATCGTGTGTTTTACTGAGATTTACGTCTTTGTTCTCATCGCCGTCATGTTTAAATATCCGTTCCACATCTTTGTGAATGCATGAGGAATTACGAGAGAAACGTCATTCGTTAGTCTCACTCTATTTTTCGAACATAGGTTTCGGAAAACGGGTAGGTAAAGGTTGCTACAAAAGTGTTGCCAGGTGTCACTCTTGAAGCACAGGTGTAAACAACGGTATAGGGTTTTGAGATAAGGGTCGTCATTCTGCCATCACAATTGATTTAGTAATTTATTTAACTTTATTTTTTATTTGATCGGGTGACTGCAGTAGACTTATGAGAACTTTGACTCGTTTAGAAGTAAAATACAATTTGCTTTTGCATGAGAGTTTGTGTGTTTTGATTCAGGTACTTCTTATCAGCCTTCTTTTATTTTCAATTGATTTAAATGCAGTGGACACATTGAGAACTCCCAGAANATTCAGGTACTTCTTATCAGCCTTCTTTTATTTTCAATTGATTTAAATGCAGTGGACACATTGAGAACTCCCAGAACTGTGGTTTTGGAGGCAGGTGATTGACACTGTTCTCTAAAGGTCCAATTTCCTAATAAATCAATACACTGTAATGANTTTTGGAGGCAGGTGATTGACACTGTTCTCTAAAGGTCCAATTTCCTAATAAATCAATACACTGTAATGATTAAGTGTTCAAGAAAAATCTCTAGTTTTATTATTGCTTTAAAACAAGTTAATTGCCACACAAGTTCTCGAGACAACTCCCTNATTCAGGTACTTCTTATCAGCCTTCTTTTATTTTCAATTGATTTAAATGCAGTGGACACATTGAGAACTCCCAGAGCTGTGGTTTTGGAGGCAGGTGATTGACACTGTTCTCTAAAGGTCCAATTTCCTAATAA
>NQII01004924.1:2338-13992 GCA_002778355.1 Clitarchus hookeri
AACACATATCTGTCTGATAAGCAATGGAAATGGTAAGATATTAATCGTATAACAACGGAAATTTCTTAATACTTAGTAGGTTAAAAAAACAGCTTGAAGGCCTTCAACATTGTTTCATTTGGCTCCCCAAACAACTTTATAAGACCACACAGTATAAATGCAACTGCCGAAAAAAAAAGCTAAAGACTGCAATGAATTCTGCTTCACACTTTTCACATCAACAAACGTCCTATAGTTGTACGCTGTACGACACGAATCGGTTCGCTCCCTTGCGGGTTGAGGTAACGTCATGTTATGTCGAAAGTTGCCCTTACCGTTCCCTTAACTTTTATGTTCGCTATCACAAACGAATTTCCAGGAGAACGAGGTCCGTAAGGTGAAATGTGAAACAGACGTGAAATATTTAACCTAGATCCGAAATAAGCAGCACGTAAATTTATGTTAGCATATGAAGAAGTAATTCTACAATATTCACCATAGGCACATCTGTGAACAGACTTGGCTACATATGAGTATCCATGGACCCGTGAATATAGAGCTCCTTACATTTAGTTGTATGAAAATATGTTTCGTATATTTTGTGCAATTATTTTGTTTACTTGTTTGTTCAAATTTTTTAAACGTATGTAAGTACTTATTTTACTATGTGTAGGTATATTTTACTATATGTAGATACTTATTTTACTATAAACCTAGTTTTTTATTCATTGTGTGAGATATATTTTTGCAAACCATTTCTCGTATAATTTGTTATAAAGTAGTTATAAATATTATGGGAACTTTGCTGGCCAATTCGGAATTTAGCATGATTTGATAATTATATTTAGTATTAAATATTTTTCCGATTTTTTTAAACATGTTTATATCTCAGGGCATTAATCACTGTGTTTCTACAGAAATGTCAGGAAAATATAAATCCTAAAACATAAATAAATTTCTTTACAACTCCACAGAAGAAGTATTTCTTCCCTGTTCCTCTTTCACTCCTTAACCGCAAAGTATTTTAGGCTGGTAGATCTCATTTTCCGCCGTAGTTATTTTGCATTTCTGAATTTATGTTCCCAAGGCTGGAAAATTTCGTTGTCTTCACGCCTTTAGAACGCACACGTTGCGTATTTTCACAGTGTTATGTCTTGCGACATTTTATCTTCAGCGTAACATAAAGAGGGAGATTAACATCTTGACTGCCGTAAAGAGCCTACCGCCGCGGAATACATTATATTATATCTCGTTGTTTATTCTTTTGCTCATTAAAATTGCTTATCTGGAAAAGTTATTTTCATACCACTCGTTTAAGACGAGAAATTATGATTCAGCAAACTTGGTATCTAATTAATTAAGCTCAGCGCTATCTCTTAGCAATTTATTTGTTTATAATAATATGTCACAAGTCAAACAACAGCGCTTTTAAATAAATCATTTCTAATGGAATAAAAAGTACACTTACTAGAATACTACATCGTAAATATCAAGTAGTCTAAATGTTTTCAGAAAAAAATTACTCTAGTTGACATTTACTCCTCTACAGAAATCATCTGTGGTTTCTAGATGGATTTGTAATACATTTTGGTCGCTTTAATCGTAACTTAACCTTGTATTAATTAAGTCATAATGCAGCGATCCCATCTTTTAAATACGAAAGAATAACCCGTCAAGGAAAATGCACATGAAAATTTTCAATCAATTCACAAATTTAATAAAATGTTTTAAAATAACAAGATGGCTTATCTAAATACAAGTTATGGTGGATTAATAGGTACGTATAAAGTGTACTGTTAAGTGTTTAATGTATAGCGAAAAGTTACTACTACAGCAAACATTGAGCTAATATTTGATTTTAATTGTAAAAAAATTTAATCCTAATTATTTTAACTTCAAGACGCAATGGCCTATCATATATTATGCGTATGTAATTATGTTATGCAAAGCAAAAATTCTTTGTTTGAAGATCAGTGTACTTTGGCAGTATACACACACTGCTAAGTGAAATATATAAGGCTATCGTAACTCGATATCAAAAATTAGAAACCATATCCCTCAAGTTTTCGTAAAATGCCAGATTTGGAATATATATCAAATTGACAAATCAGCAATGAAATTATTTTCATTAAAATAAGATATGGAAGTAAAAAAAATTGTTAAAATTCAACGAGCTTGCAAATCACAGTTTCGAGCGCCCGTCAAGTAGCAGTTACCGTATTCTCCATTACAATTTATTACTTTTTTCTCTTGTTGCAAAAAATTGACAGTTTGGAAAATAATCTAATACAATTTCGCATAGAATACAAATCCGTCTAGCTATGACTTACATGGCATATGAAACCGAAACCGAGAGTTATGGAGTGAAGTTGTTTACAAAACTCGCCACCTTTATAAAAAGTTTAAAGTAACATTCTTACACCTTAAAGAGTTCTTATGTTTCGAGAGTCCTGTTATAACAAATCGGGCAATAAAAACATGTTCTCGCGATGGTTGTTTCAACCGTACTTTCACTAATAATGGGCTTACGCTGCAAAGAATAATTTCAATTGTCATTCGTACTGGTGAAATTTTTCACGTTTTAAACTCCCGCCAAAACACCGCTATCGCATCTGACTTCGTGACTTCATACGCCAAATGCGAGTTTTCCTACCACCTGTTTTTATTTTGAACGTTATTTTATTTTCAATAATATGGCTTCAGAGTTCCGGATGGCGATAGTAAGAAATTAAGAACACAACGAATCCACAAATTATGTGTGGTATCACAATTTCCAAGCACACATCCAACTATAAGACTCCAAACTAGTGAAGAAAGTCCGACTCTGCTTCTATCCTGTGCCTTCTATGACTTTCTTTTCAGGTATTATTCTNACTCCAAACTAGTGAAGAAAGTCCGACTCTGCTTCTATCCTGTGCCTTCTATGACTTTCTTTTCAGGTATTATTCTGGTTTCCTACGAGAACCACTGCAATGTAGTATGTACAAAATAAACAATGATTCGTCAGATATATTAGCTCTTTTTGCAAAAAAATTTCATAGAACCTATAAATGTNTATGTACAAAATAAACAATGATTCGTCAGATATATTAGCTCTTTTTGCAAAAAAATTTCATAGAACCTATAAATGTTTAATGACAGAAAAAGTATAGCAACTAATTCGCTAATAGATATTCTCTGCGTTCAGAGATTATTTCATATAGCTCATTTTTTTACTATGTGCAATACGAATAGCAAATGAAGAAAGCACACCAGGGTCTTAATTAATTACCAGAGAAAAGGGAACATTTACAAGCGGATTTCATTCGTAATGGAATCTTTTATTTCAGCTGAAAATAAATTATTTAAATAAGCACGCATTTTTTAAATTGAAAATATGTAAATATAATTTTAAAAAAGTAGATATTTACATAACTAATAAGGCTTTATTCTCCAAAATATACTCTTTGGTTTAAAATTACTCTCTGTGGTTCTGAATGTAGGATTTTGTACTTCAGAGTCGTAAAGTTTTTGTCAAAACCGCGTATGACGTTGCAAACATACAAAATCATTTAATAAATTATCATAGTGACACTCCAAGAACTGAACTTTGAAGTTGTCTAATGGTATCAGTATATATAGTTTTTCAGTCAATAACAAAAACATTTTACATAAATGTTATGAAGATATTTGTATCTGGAATGTTAAACATAATTCTTTGTAATAAAACAAATGTTTTACAAATTTTGTATAACTATTTGGAAGTGAATTTAATTTATATATGTCATTAAAATTGACCATATGTGTTTCTGAATTATATAATATTTGTGCATGATTAAAAAAATTTAGTTATTGCGTAGCCTGATACGGTGAAATGAAATGTTAAAATAGATTTCGTTTTACTGTAACCCAGTATAGTGTTATGTTTTTTGATAATATCTAACATCAGGGACGGAAATTACTGTACTATATTTTCTGATTTTAAAATACAAAATGTAATCCAAATCGGTTATTAAAAAGCAGGTTTAATGAAATAGGGGAGTGGAACACACAATTTGATTTTCATAAGAGAATTTATATTTTCTGTAACAAATTTTAAAAAATATTTTTAACGGCCGCAATTTTAGATAGCACATATATATGGACGTAGGTAATAATGTATGTGATCTTGTAACATGCAGTGGACTGTTTATTATTTGTTTTACTACTTGTAAAAAAATTGCTGTAATTTAGTTCAAATTCTCCAAAAATATAATATGTAAACTTCATTAGTCCAAAAACACTACTCCTCGAAAATAAATAAATGTGGTTAAAAATTTAAGAAATTATTGTTGCCATTAGTGGCTGCTAGCACACCAAGTTTAGTTCAGTTCAATATATATCGGTCTTATACTCATGGTTGCCAACATAAAACTTCTTGACGTGGCTTTCAACAATTGTTTATTTTATATAAATGTCTTTTTTTAATGAAAATATCATTATTTATGGTAGTGCAATCGGCTTAAAACTTATTTAAATATAATAAAAATGTCAAAATCTTCTTTGACACTATATTCCAAAAGGGCTATGTATTTTTTTTTACAACTTTCATATAAATGGAAACTTACGGGAGATAGTTTCAAATTTTTGGTTATGCTGTGGTGGTGTAGTGGTTAGACTACTCGCCTCCAACCTAGGCGAACCGGGTTTGATTCCCAGCGGGGTCGCTCCCGGATAATCGCATGTGGAAATCGTGCCGGACGATGCCACCGGTTGGCGGGTTTTTCTCGGGGATCTCTTCTTTACACCATCCTTTCATTCCAGCGTTGATTCGTTCTCACCTCGCTTAACGCTCATTGACTCTCAAGACTTTGATGTTAAGAGCCACCCGAATCTCGTCACTCACTCTTTCTCTTATTATAGGTAAGGAAATCCGTTAGTCTTCTATACTCGCTACACTGGAAGGCTTCCAATTCCAGGTATTCCCAGAACTGCATCCTCATTGGAGATATTTTCAGCAGCTTTCATAAACTCAATACGGCGCGAAGAATTTACTTCCTTCTCAGTGTCTTCAGAATAACTATTCACGCCTGCTTGCAGTTCAATGTTGGTGAGAGCATTGACCTACACTGGTATGTTTCTTAAATCTCAACCTTATATTTTTTCAAAGGTAGCCGTGAAATCACTGTCCCTGAAAAAGATTGAATCAACTGTCCAAATTCCAGTTTTGATGAATCCGCTGGCAACTTTTGCGACGAATACCGCCCTGCAATAAGATAAACAACGCAGTTCACTGACTTAGAACTAGGTGATGATTTTCTCTGGATGTTGCCTTAATAACGTTTTACATGCTCGATTGCAATAGTTTATTCTGCCGAGTAAAAAGAAAATGTATTTATCGCGTCTGGTTAATTTCACTGTTTCAATATTCTTAGTGCGGTAGTGTGACTACCAAGAATGAGAAATTGTTGCCTGTCTTAGGACTTTCCGTTGCAACGAAGTGATCAAGCTACGTAACAAAATCTTCAGCAGTTACCCACCCAGTTTCAGTGAACGCAACTTGACACCTGACAAAAGCACCATGAGACAGTTATTCCTTAAATCGGACGCAACCATATGAAAACAAGCATGAACTGTAAACTTACCGGCAGCATTCAATTTACATATTGCTGTTGTGTTTATGCCATCATTACCACTTGTTATTACACCCTCCTGATGCTTTCCTGATTGACCTGAACTTTCTTCGACTTCTTTAAAGTTGATGGTGATGCATTATACTTAATACGGAAATACCATCAAGCCAATTTTCGTTAGCAAAAAAAATTTTTTTTTTTTTTTTCTTTCTTCACTTTATCTGCAGAAAATATATTTGCCCTTGTCATTGCTGATGTAACATAGGTAGTATAGGACATTCACGGTTACTTTACACACTTTTCTGAAGCCCTGCTAAAGTTCTACCTTTGTTTACCGATTACTTATCTTTCCACTACATGTAAACTGTCAAATGCTTGTTTATTGTTTTTTAGCTGTTCAAAGAACTTAGTCATATTTAAAAAACCATTTTGTACGAATGTTTACAATTTAGGCCTATAACCATATTTATGTCAGCTTTATGACTTTTTAACAATGTCTATGTTGACGATAGTTAGTACGGTTATTATTTTATATTATTAACATATTTGTTGTACACAACATAGCACATTACACATAATACACGTTCATATTTTGCTGCGACTGTGTTTAACACTTTCAGAATCGTGGGGGAAAGAACTAGTATTTAACCTCTTCTTATCGATATGTTTTGGGTTATTTCTTTAAAAGGACGGCCTCATTTGTAATAAAAATTAAAACGAAGAAACAACCAGACCAACGAAAAAACACCGAATATTCAAGCACGCAACTCCTATCGTCTATTTATTGTATGTAGAATTGTCAAACACAAAGATGGTGGTGAACATGCAAACAAATAGGCCTACCGTAACTTTTATTACGCTCATTTTTCCATGCATAGGTTCCTACTGTTTTCTGAGTTTATTACATTAATTTTAAACATTCAAATTATAGAAACGTAAGCACGCTACACAAATGTTTTTAAAACACCTAGGGCAAGGTTAGAACGTTGACATAAACTGACGTGGCTTTCAAAGAATTAAATTCAACTTAAAAATAGTTCACGGTTAAAACGTATAAATTTCACACGTCCTACATTTGCAATCACACAAACACATTGGTCCAGCTTAACATAATGGCAACAATACTCTTTCACATACAGAGCGGTCACGACGCACTTAACACTTTATTTATTCCTACTGTGAAAAAACATGTTTAGCACAATATCGTAACATGCCTAGGAAGGTCAAGTTATTAATCGTTAAGGTTTTTTACCTTAGTGATTAATAACTTGACTCTTCGTTCAGAAACACGCCATGTCATGTCGGCGTCGTCAGTCGCCACTTCTGCCAACTTTGGATTTGTAACCGTCCCGCCATTACATATAAATATATTATAGGTGTATTCAAACAATAAAATCATGTTTCAGTTGTTAATTATAAATTTGAAAATCTTTATTTTTCCTGTAATAAGTACGAAATATGCTAAAATAGAAAACGTATAATTTTCCTGCTATTGCAGGCGGTGCGAAACTTCCCGAGAGAGAGAGAAAATATAGAGAGAAAGAAAAAAGATAGAGAGAAAGAGAGTGAGATAGCGCGACAAGGTCCACTCCGCCTGTTGGATTTTCTTTCTCGGGGAAAAAAAAACACCCTGTCACTGGGGCCTATGCACTGTAATTTGCGCTGACATTTTTAACTGTAACAATGAAATATGTTCCATTCAGTGCTAACTAAAAATTCCAATTTATATATAGGCAAAGTTTACTTTACAATTGGCATACCAAAATCTAGGTTAAAACAATATTTTAACTGTGAACTACTTCTTGCTAGGCGTTGCTAACACATAGCTGCTGTCACTGTTTTTATTTCGTATTTAATACGAAATAAATATTACAAGTTATAGAAGATACCAAGTTAGTTTCATTTATTCAAGAATACAGTATTTTGAAATTAATCACAGTGTTATATATTTGTAGCATACAAGTTATTGAAAAATCAGGTTGACGCTTAGGGTGTTTTTTCAAAGTTTCGTTTCAAAACATCCGAAGAATACTGTGAATATACTACAAAAGTATATTTTTGGTGACGAACGAGAAAAATTTAATGTAGTTTATTCGCGGTTTCTTCACACTTTTTGAATGAAACCTTTAAAAAAATTACTACATTTATGACGTTATTGGCTGTTTCCTAAATACGATATGTATCACAAAGGATTTATACTTCTCTTAACATAAAAGTACCTTATTTTTGGTTGAATTGAACTTCTACGTATATTTTTTCTATAAATTATATTTCTTAATTTAAAGTTTATATGAATATAACGGAGACAAAATAGGCGTATTGGTAATGACTATTAATAAATAAGCCTAGTTCTTATGCAAAATATTATTACATTGAGCGCTCACGAATGCAATGCATTTTCCTTTGGTGTATTTTTCTAGAGTCGGTTAAGCTTTGTTTGGGCTTCAGAAAAGTTTTAAGTAACGGTTAATGGACTACACCCCTTATCAACAATAATTGTCTTTATCGCTATTTTTACATTTTGTTAGGCTCAGAAATCTGGCATGCAACCGACAAGGCATATTGGGAGGGAAACAAAAGAAATACTTCTCCGATATTAAATGTATACGTTGAACTAGGTCATCTGCTTTTTTCTCAGGGCATATTTTGACTAAGGAGAAACATGGCTAATACTTGACTAATTTAATGCTATTTCCATTTAAATGTTTTTGATTCCTTGTAATTTCACTGCTTTGTCGAGATACATGTCACGTATTACTACGAGCAGCTTAACCTCCCTCCACTAATTATTTTTGCCATAAAAACTACTACAACCGTTCGGATTCCCTGAAATGGTAGAAATGTATTTCGAGTGAATATATATTTGCTGATATGCACTTAAATACATATTTACATCAACGTTATATTTAAATGAAAAGCGTCCAAGAAACTTGTGTTAGATGCAGTCTCAGCATTAAGAACATACTAAAATTCTAGCATTGAATAATCATTTTCAATGTTTCCGAATCCATATCAGTGTATACAAAATATCCACTTCCGAGTTCGGAAAAAAATTTATTCATCGTGTCAAATATTTTTAGAGTAGGGCTAAAACAATCCGTGGCACGATAACTGTGAGTCGAATTCAGGAAAGCCACACAAGTAAGCCAGCGTGCAGCTAAGAACGATGCAAAGTCAGTAATTATACAAAATTTCTACTTTCTGATCTTTAATATAAGCTTTTATTTCAATTCCACAATGCGGCCTTTATATCAGCAATTTTATTCATCCCAATTTTAAATAACACGGAACTGACATGTAAGTACTGGGAAACAAATACATAACGGGTACATGAAAATTATTAATGGTAAAGATTCACACTTGTATGTGTAAGGTTACGGTAAATAAAAAAAAACATAGTTTTTTTTAGTGAAAATTTGTTTTGACGTGATTACCTTTTCCTAGCAGCGAAAACCAAATTCTTATTGTTATTTATATTTACAAAATTCCAAATGTGTAATTTTTTAATACTAAACAAATAATTTGGTTGGGTTTCATATCGGTAATTCAAAAAGAAATTTTTGTGCACATCTTTTTATTTTACTTATATGGTTTGGTGACACTAATTGTCCTCTTGGCTTGCGCATTTCAGTAAATAATCACAACACTATTTTACCTAGCTCAGATTAAACTTTTAATATGGCAGTTAAACAGGATATTTTCAGCATTGTAAATAATAATTTAAAAAATAAAATAACATTTTCTAGCGGAAAAACTATATTTTTTAATGTGGCATTTTCTATTATATTGAAGGAAAAGCAAAACAAAAACCATCATTCTTATTAGTGCTCAAGTAAGGTATTTCCAAGTTAATTGAGTTGATTATACGCCATAGCATACGCTATTGTTCTCAGTAATAGTCATATGCTTTTGACTGCGAGAAAACCACAGTATACTATTTCGGTGCTGATTTAATTTTGTTATTCAGCACATGATAAAGTAACATATAGTTGCTAAAATAATAAGTTTTGTAACGTGTGCTGTAATAACGAACCGTTAGAACCATAAATATTATGTTATAATACTTTATTATACCAGTTTGTAAAAGTAACTATACCAAAGTAACTAATTCCATTTTCATCAAAGTGTTATAGCTTTATTGAAACTGAAATATGTTCATAATTTTTTTAATGTGATGATTTTTATTGGGCAGTAAATTATGAGCTCACTTTTATTTTCCTTGGAATGAATTCGCAAATGAGATTTCTTGTGATACAACTAATAACTGTGGGAGAATAAGGGGAAAAAACGACGGATAAAATGAAGAAATTTTGACATCAAGCAAAAAGACACTTTTTAAAATTTTCGTTTCTTCGTCTTTAAACTGAATTTACATGTCATAGAAGTGTGTACGAAATTATACGTAAATACAATTTCCTGATGCGGTAAAGTTTTCTCCCCATTTCCACGAAAAGAATCTAGGATCTCTGGAGACCGAATTTTTTTCTAAACGATAGATTTCAATGATTAAAGATGTTCGTCTGTGTTAGAAACTTAGAAATAGGCATAAGTTATGACCATCATTTCCTTTCAACCACTTGTTAGATTATACACACTTTCCAAAAGTGATGTTCTTTAACACAGCCAGATAACCAACGTGTTTATTACCGCCACAATGGTTAACAGTGTTTCACTGAAGAAAGGGATATTTACTGGATTATTGTATTTATATTGCAACATGATATTGCGTAAATGTCCATTTTTATTAATATAGAATAACTTAAAATTTTTTTTCTTAGTGGTGGACTTTAAAGGCTTTTGATAAACCAATATACTCTGTTATGCTTTATTTTCTTAGGCCAGACGTAATAAGGAATTGAGAGGCAATTAATAAATAGCCTTTTCTAGATGCTGATAGTTATTAGAAACATACATTTTTAAAACAAAAATTCGAAGTGGAAGACAAAAATGGTACTTTTTTACGCGCATTCTAACGAACAATGCTAAATTTGTACTTATAATAAAATCCTATTTTTTCCCCAAATGAGAAACAAAGATTCGTGAGTGTTACACGTGAGATTTCTATTACTTATAAAATACCAACAATTGTGACGAAGTCACTAACAGCCATATTATTTACACAATAAAAATGTTACAAATTAATTACTTGGACAACTTCAGCTCATCAGCCATGTTATTTGTGTGACACACTTTAATGGAGAAAATTTTGCTTATAGTCTATTCGCTGTTTCTTTACACTTTTAAAACAAACCTTTCGAAAATTACCCCATCCTATAACGTGTTTGATTGTTTCATGAATATACCCGCTATCACAGGCCTTTTATACTTGTGTTAACGTAGAAGTACCTCATTTTTGGTTTAATTGGAGTTTTTCTTATATTCTATCAATAAATTACAATATTTCATTTATAATTAATGTGAATAAAACATGGGGAGAGTAAGTTGTGTTGGTAATGCCTAGTAATTAATAGTCCTCATGCGAAATATTATGTAATTGATTGCGCAAAAATTCGGTGCACAGGTGTAATTTTCTACAATTGCTAACGCTTTGTTTGCATGAGGCGGATGAATAGGTTGGAAGTAGAACTCAAGCAGGGCTTCAGGAAATTTGGAAGTAACCAAGAGTGGACGAAAATTAACTTTCTCGTAAAGAAAAGAAAAGAAATACAAATAACTGCATATTTTTTAAGTGTGCATAAATATAACAATATTTTACTATTAGCGTTTTTTTTTAGAAAATGCCAAAAATCCTATGAAAATTGCTAAAAAAAATTCTTCACAGTATATTTGACAGATTTCGTGTTTTTTTAATATGCTTTGCAATAATTGCTTACACTAAACAAAAATAAAAATTTTAATAATCGTACATAGTAGACCATTAACAAAATAAATAATTAATTAACTGTAATTAAGGCTAAAAAGTTGAAGAAAATTTTATTCCTGACAAAATAATTGTATAGACGACAGCAGCCTTCCATAAAATGTCAGCACAGACAACGCGGTGAAGCACTCCTTTTGTAAACTTCCCTAGTGTCGAGGAATCTCAGTCACAACAAAGAAATTTTAAAACCATGAACAGCACCA
>NQII01004924.1:14134-182035 GCA_002778355.1 Clitarchus hookeri
AAATTGTTGTGTATATTTGTATTAACTGTTTAATTGTATTGTTTTACGAACTGAAGGAAACATAGAACTTATGTAGTAGAGGAGGCTATATTATATATATTAACTCTGTTTTAGTTTAATTTATGAATACAGACGGCTGCAAAAACATACTCAAATTCAAAAACATTCTTAACCCTGATTGGAGCACGTAAGTGGGTACGGGTGCTACACACAGAACAAATCCAAACATTGTACCACACCAGGCATGTAATACAGGGGACCAGTACATGCAGGATGCATTTAGTATGGTGTTGGACCACCAGTATCAAGGAGGCAGGTGGCGATACGGTCGGACATGGAGGCATACGGATGTCAGATGTTCCCCTGAGAAATATACTTCAATAACTNAGATGTCAGATGTTCTCCTGAGAAATATACTTGAATAACTGGCGCAACTCACCATCCAAATCCGCCGTAGTTACTGCTGGCCTAAGATGACGTCAAATCGAGTCCCAAATGTTCTCGATAGGCGAAAAGTCTGTGGACCTTGCTGGCAAGGTATGCATGTATATAACAAAAATGTATGCAAGAGATACCTCTACGGTATGAAACTGGGTATTATCGAACTGGCAAATGGGGGTTTCAAGCTGCACCGGAAAGGGGAGCGCATTAGGTCACAGAATTTCCTAGATGTATTGCCGCCGTGTATGGATTCCTTCAATCGCCACCAATACGGTGCGGTAAACGTTTAAAATTGCACGTCACGTGATAGAACCTCTTGTTGGGGTGGTATACCCACTCTAGAATGAAGCGTTGATCACGATCCTGGACAGTACGTCTCCATACCCGAATTCGGCGGTTGTCTGTGTCCAGATAGAATCGTGATTCTTCGCTGAACACCGCTCGTTACCAATCTGCAACCTGCCGTGTTGTCCGTTTCTGGAAGGTCACACGTGCTCAGCAATACTCAGGTCGTAATGGTAGCTGTCGTATGGGACGTCGCGTCGGCAGATCCAGCTCTGCTAGCCACCTGGACATAGTACTGGTGGACACAGGCGTATCCTCAGCTGCCGTGTGACATGTCCCTGGAAGAAGTAGAGCGACGGCCGTGGAGTGCTTACATCATACCGCAATATGAAAAGATCCTCCTTGTTGGTGGTCTGCCGGGGTCGACCCGAGCCTTCTCGACGGGCATGTGTACCCTCCTTTTCCCACAACATACAACACCAACTCACTGTATAGGCAGAACGGTTCAAGATGCGAGCCATGCACTGAAACGTCCAACTTGCCTACGATGTGGCCCCTTTCAAACTAGTCCAGAAGGGCAAGAGGCTTGTTGGATGCGTCACCGGGCATGCTGCGTGTTCACTGAACTTTTCTCTGTAGTGCTTACATCTCACGCTGCTCTTAAGACCCTTTTCGGTGTCTCGCAGCTCTGAATGTTGGAGAGACATGTATGCTTCCTAGTGGCACATCCGCACAAGCGGACTGCAATAGACGCAAATAAGACACATGTTGGGCTATTTCGATAATGTGTGGCAACCTTTGTTTACTCGCGTGAATCGTTCATGGTGATACAATTTTTTTGCAAATCAGTGTATTTGTTAAATACATTTCGCTTAATCATGATTTGGGATAAAAAAAATACTAAATACTTACGAGTCACCTCGAAATTCAAGACATTGGCCGAGGGGTGGTGGAGAAGTAGGATAGTTGTTCCGGGTACGTAGTGAATCACCTAGGGTTAGCATTTGACATCCCTTTAAATCGCAGCATATCGTTAAATTAAAATAAAAAACCGAAGGCCCGCAAGAAAATTTCTATAACTGGCACAGTGAGAGTTGGAGGTACGTTGTCGTTAGTGGCTGTGGTGACGTCGGAAATTAGAAGTATATTATTGGTCACAATAAATGAGCATGTAAGTGATAATGTAATTCAGAATACCGCTGTTGGAGACGGGTGATGTGAGACCATCTAAAACTCATGTGATAGGAAAGGACGGTGGCTACCAAAGTTACTGGTACAACTAATGAACCTACTGTCACCTACATGTGTGCAAAGAATTTTTGTTTATTATGTTTTTAAAAGCTTAGTGTATAGAAGGGTATTGACGTCTCGTTGACAGCAATATCATTAGAGATGAAACCAGAAACATATGAAATAGTAGTGAGGCATTTAACAATACACACGTGGCTTACCTGTGACTCGAACCCAAAAAACCTACTACTATGAGCTAGCGTGCTTTCAACTGCATTTCGGAGGTTAGATTCGGAGCACCAACTTCGATATAACAGAACATAGGTTTTTAACTATAGGGTTTGTTTACCTAAAATATTTACAAGGACACAATTTTCAAAATAAGTATCTGAGTCCCTTAAAACACGTAAGTTTACATGTCCTACCGTAGAGCTACTTGTGTACAATTTTTGGTGTAAATCGGTTTATTGGACCCTGAGATATGGCATACAAACTTAGTTTTTATATTTCGTGCTATTTTACAAAACTGCCAAGAAAATAGGTTCTATATGATGCTTTTAATATATACTGTCAACATACAAATCAGAAAATAGGCTCTATACGATGCTTCTAATATATACTGTCAACATACAAATTTTGGTTGAATTTGGTGAAATTGCTTAATATATGTGGAAAAATTACTTAAATGGTTTATGAAGCGGCCATTTTGAACATCTTTATTCGACTCAATTAAATAATGAAAGTTTACATTGTCTTCTGTAGCATTTATGTTGTATGCAATTTCGTTAAAATTATGCGAACAGTTTCAGAAAAATGGAAAAATATTTGCACACAAATATAAAATGATTCTATAGCTGCCATTCAGAAAATAAGTGTGCCATACTTAAAAAAAATTACATGTTTATATGGCATAACTCAGTACAGCTTTTTCGCCAAATTTGGTAAGAATGGGTTATTTTTTTCGTAAGATATGAGATAATAATTTATTTTTTATTGGTGGGGCTACCTTAATAAATTGGCAGGGAAATGAGTTTCTGTATAGACAAATTTGATTGTTGTAATAGGTACTGCCAGCATCCAAAGTTAAGTTTAAATTTGATTCGTTAAATAAATGTACTGAGCTAAAATATTTATATAGCCACAATTTTGAAAATAAGTGTCTTTCCTACTTAAAACATACCAGTTTACACCACCTGCTGCAGTACTATTTGTTTCCCAAATTTGTTTGTAATCAGTCTATCGTTTCCCTAGATATGACAAAAAATCTTTATTTATTCGCATTGTACTATCCTACGAAATGGAGGACAAAATAATATCCGTGTAGATAAATATGATAGTTGCTATAACTTTTACCAGCATACAAAGCAAAGTTGGAATCGATTACATGGTTTCAGTGATGTTGTATTTATTCTAAGCTAAAATGGCTATATGGCAGGCATTTAAAACTTAATTTCTGACATGCTTTATACATACCACTTAACACCATCTGCGTTAGTACTTCCTGCTTGCCAAACTTCGCAGTAATAGGTGTATTGGTTACCGAGATGAGACATAAATATTTTTTTTATTTGTATGGCGCTATCTTACCTATTGGCCGACAAAAGTAGTAATATGTATATATATAAATGATTCTTAATATGTATAATTTTGTATGAATTTGTTAAATGGTATAGTATATATGCCAAATAAAAATTAATATTTTTATGACCGCCATTGGAAAATAAGTACCTAATCAAGTTCAATACCTTATGCTTAGTGGGCATATGTTAGTATTACTTACTTGCTAAATTGGGAGAGAATTGGTTTAATAGTTTTCCTGATATAATGAAAATTATAAATTTTTTAATTTAGCGCTATCTTACAAAATCGGTTAAATGGTTCCCGAGATATGATATCACCCCAAATTTTTTAATTTTCCAACGTGGTCTAAAACTATAAAAGTCAGGCGTCCTTACTAAGAACTACATATGTACCGAGTTTGGTGAAATTCAGTTGACGCGTTCAAAAATTGAAAGCAGGGACACGACCGCACACACGCACACAAAGAGGAAAGTGATCTTATAAGCCTTTCTTTCCTTCGGAAAGTAGGCTAAATATGCATGCCGCACCTAAAATATGTTAGTTCACATACCCTAATGCAGCACTACTTGCTTGCAAAATTTGGTGGGAACCTAAATATCGGTCATAGAGTTATGGCAAAAAAAAACCCCAATTTTTATCATTTAAAGTTCTTCTTAATCTAATGACAAAAATGTTACGTATTAGCACAACAACAAAAAAATTCATATTTATTATGTATGTTGGCATTATGTAATATAACCATCAAATTTGTCTTCAGAGAGCATCATTTCTCTTCCATTTTATAAGACAGCTCCACGTGAAATAATGAAGTTTGTATGTTATATATCGATGTTTTAAGTTTTCCAGACACTTGAATTTAAAAAGGCGGCTATAATCACATTTCAGCTTAGTGATACCTATGAAACAAAGATATATTTATAACATTCTTTGTATTCAATATTGCATAGTTTCGTAGGTATCACTAAGCTGAAATATGTTTATAGCCGCCTTTTTAAATATAAGTTTCTGGAGAATTTGAAACATACAAATTAATATGGCCTATCGTAGTACAACTTCCTTGCCAAATGTGGTAGGAATCGGTTGATCGTTTCCCCGAGATATAACATAAAACCTATATTATTTCATATAGAGCTATATTAAAAAATTGAAGAAAAGTGAGGGTCTCTAAAGGCAAATTTGATGGTGTTAATACGTATTTCCAACATGCATAATTAACATGAATTTAAAATTTTTGTACGGAAAAATTTTATGATTTTAATATATACTGCCAGCATACTAAGTTAAGTTTGAGTTGATTACATTGTTTCGTAAATAAAACATACTAAACTAAAATAGCTATATGGACACCATTTTGAAAATAAGTGTCTGGCTTACTTAGAACATACACGTTTACATCACCTGCCACAGTACTACTACTTTGCCAAATGTGGTAGAAATCTGTCAGTTGTCTCCCAAAATATGACATAAAACATTTTTTATTCGTTTTGCGCTATCTTACAACATGGCGGACAAACGGGGCTTCGTGTAAGGACATATAATGGTTATTATATATACCTTAAGGATACAAAATGTTGTTTATAATTATCAAACGGTATGGGAGATATACCGAATAAGCCTAAATTGTTTGTTTGGCCTTCATTTTGAAAATAAGTGCTTAATAAATATCGCATGCAATTTAATGGCCTACAATAGTTATACACACTTGCCAATGTTCATAAGAATTGATTACGTAGTTTTCGAGATAACATGTGAAGGCATTATTTTTCATGTGGTGCTGTCTTACAAAATGGCAGGCCAACAACATTATCTATCTATTAATACAGTGTTCACATGATGCATTGCCTCGATACCAAATTTGAAAAATTCCTCCCTAAATTTTAAAATTGCCGCTATTTTGAAAGTAAATACTGGGCGTGGTCGAAATTTTTAAAATTCAGGTTTTTTACTAAGTACTATATGTGTACCGAGTAAGGTAAAATTGGGATAACGCGTTCAAAAGTTTTTATATTCATTGGAGGGGGGGGGGGCAAACATACACACAGACCTACACAAATATATAAAAGTGATCTCGCAAGCCTTACTTTCCTCCGGAAAGGAGCTAAAAAAACGCAGAAAAAGTAAACCAAAAATAGAGCTAATAGTGGGTACATAAAATAAGAAATTCTACTGTCACGGTTAGACTGACGGTAAGGAAATAATGATGTATCAAGAACAGAATGTTGTAGAAAATGTGTTAGTGTGTGTGGTACAAACCTTAGAAAATGAATTCGTGTATTTGAATTTTTCATATAGGTATGTATTCGTGTTTCGGGATCTATAGTTAAAATGTGGAACAGCTTTGCATTTATCCTTATCGAAAGAGGGGCTGCTGATATGACTTAGTGGATGCTTTTTGCAAATTCTATAATCTTTGTTTTATTTAATTGGTTTGTTCGTCTTTCTTTGAATATTTTGGGCTTAAAATTCGTAAATGTAGGAAATTGATGAAAGTAGTGTAGTCGTCCTGCACTCTGCTTTGGTGAAGCCCAAGGTACTGGATGTAATCAAAGGGGGCTTCAGTTGTACCAGACCTTCGCGTCACTGCTCAGTATGCACAGCGAAATTACTACCTTCACGTAAATAAAGCTAATTAAATTAGAAAGTCTTAAACAGAACGCTGCAGCAAACAACCGTTGATAAATAAGGCAACAAGTGAGTAACAGTACACAGAGAATATATTAAATGTTCCCACATGTTTGTGTGCATACTTAAATAAATGAAACAAAACAGAAACTAAATACGGAAAGAAATCTTTAGTGACACATACTAGTAAAATTGTTAAAATTATAACATTTTTGACAACTTAATTTTTATTTAATATTAATATTTTGATAATTAAATTATTTGTTATAATTTTTAAGTAAATTAGCGTTAACACAGTAGTTTTTCCATGATTTCTTGTAAGTTATTAATAATAATAAAAACGGAATGTATTAATAATATATTTATACCTTTATTAACAAAAAAAAAATATTTTACCAAATGAAATTATTTGCCCATACGCCTAATGTATAATCATAAATAAATTTTAGTGCAAAGCAAATTTTCTTATTAGAAAGTTGTTTTAATTTCCTTAAAAATGACAGGAATCAGGTAAAAAACAAAGAAACACTAATATTTTGGAATTAAGATTCGCGTTGTACTACAAATGTATGAATTATATTTTTTAAGTACATATTGCAACTATTACATTAAGTAATCAGTAAATGGAATTTGACGTTTTTAAATCTTAAATATTTAATATAACTTTCGACAAATATAAGAGAACATAGCTTCGTGTCGACATACACGATAATAATAATATGTGATCAGACTGTAATATGTAAAACATTTACACTTGATCGCTTATTATGAAATACATACGTTTGAGCACAAATTTGTCCTTGTGCTGTTCCAAAAATGTTATATCTATCGTTATTAGAATACATTATATTTGAAATTTATTATATTTGACTGTTGTCGTATGTAATGCAAAAAATTTAGATTTATGTAGAGACCTAGTGCTTATTCAGAAAAACTGCTGTCGCAATTTTCAAACTAACAGAAACATTTCATAATAACATAAAAAATATATATAAATGATAAGGCGATTGATGTAATTATGGCTCAGAGTCAAACTATCCTACTGTAAGTGTATTGAATCCTTTCTATCGATGTAGACTTGTAGAGGTATAGATGCTTTTTCACCTTATAAGTAGAACTAAAGGAATAACTGGATTACGCAGCTGGCCCCGCAATACCGCTCAGTGCATTTACTAAGGTTGCAAATTATTCAAGTAATTTGGATTTGTGTAACTAGTGTATTGAATTTTACCCTTCTAAACATTGGTAAGATTGGTAAAACATATGTTATAACTATAGGCGGTAAACAAAGTGCAAACTTGAACATTAATGAAACCCGAAAAGATGAAAAGAAAATAAGAAGGAAAGGGTTACAGCTTTCCTTAGAAGGGAGTACGAGACCTTGGAGTGGTCTGATGTCCTGTATAGAATAGGCATAGCAGGAAGTTATCATGGGAAAAAGATTTTAAATGGCGATGGGTAGAAGGAGGAAATTAACAAGGCTGGCGATGTTCCTCATACTATTTGGGGGGACAAGAGTAGAACATATCTAGAAGGAGAATATAGCTACAACGAAAGTATAAGCAGATGTTATTATTACGTAAGTAAAATTTGCTTCATGTATTGTACCCATTGTATGCTGCAAGTATACACTGAATAACAATCAAGTAATAGGTAACTGATAACTAATGAGCCTACTTTCCTCTACATTGGTACAAAAAATGTTTAGCTAAGTTCTTGAAAACTTATGGTAGATAAGAGTTCATGTCTCATTGAAAGCAATATCATTACAGATGAAACCAGAAACATGTGAAACAGAACGAAAACAATTAGAATACAACTTACCCGGGATTCGAATTCAGAAAAACTCTTTAAATTAAGCTCGCTTGCAATCAACTGCATCACGGAGGTAGGGTTCGATGTATCAATTTCGGATATAATTCGTGTAATGTTCACTGACATGAAATATTTACTCAGTCGTCATTTTGAAAATAAGTGTCTGAACCACTTAAACACAGAAGTTTACATGGCCTACCATAATGCTACTTGTGTGAAAAATTTGATGGTAATCGGTTGATTGGTCTCCTAAATACGGCATAAAAACCACACTTTCTTAAATGGGGATATCTTACAAAATTGCTTAAAATGAGACTGTACACGATGTTTGTTAATAGATAGTGTCAGCATAAAAAGCTTGATTCAAATTTTTAAATTGTTCAATAGATATGCCAAACATAACTTAAGAGAATATTTTTATGGCTGCCATTTTTAAAATCATTATCTGACCACTTTTAAATCATGTAACTTCACTTGGCCTTCTGTAGATGTTAAAAATGTTGTGATAATTAGTCAAATTATTCCACAAATATGAAAAGTATTTTCAGTTTACTCACCTGACACTGCTTTGCTAAAAATCTGGCAGAAGAGGATCTCTGTATGCATTTCGGTCGATTGGTCCTCGAGATATGGCATAAAACCTCCATTCATCATGTGACGATCTTCATAAATGGAGGGCAAAAAGTTTATTTATAAGCTCACTACTCGTTTATATGGCCGCCATTTTTTAAATTTGTGTGTCTGACCCTCTCAAAATTTATGAACATTTTAGCACCGAATTTTTTATCTACGAAACTGCAAAACAAATTTCATCTTATCTTTGTATGCTGAAATTATCAGTTACATCCATTATAATTTTCTATGAAAATCCCTATTGCTCCTCAGTTTTTTAAGATATCTCCAAACGAAATAATATAATTCTTATGCCGTATCTCAGGACACAATCAATCGATTTCTTTCAAATTTAGCGAAGAAGTTGTACTTTGAAATGCTATATAAAATTGCATGTTTGAAATATGTAAGTTTTTAGTCTCTAAATGGTGCGTATACAAACTTTTCATCTTAACTACAAAACTGTGTAACAGATTTAAATTTAACTTTGTATACGGTATCTTTGACAATAAAGGAATGTGCTTATAAATAAATGTTTTGCCCTCCATTTATGAAGATCGTCATATGATGAATGGATATTGTATGCAATATCTCGATTGATTTTTGGGGGAGAGGACAGAACCTGTAATGTTGATAATTTCTCAGCTCACGTCTGTGTTTCCTACTCCCAAAACAAAATGTAGACATATTCCTTATTTAGAATTCTTAACCGATACACAGTTTATACAAATTCAAGCATTAAAGTTTTTCTATATTCACCTGTTAGAATGAAAATTTCATGGCTTCACGCATTTTTTGAACATATGCAGCCTGAGTGTCCTGTTCCTCATTTTCATCGCACAGTATTGTGTGTTCAGCTGTACATATATGAACGGTAAGTAGAACTGGCATCGCAAGTGTAACTGCCCAACTTGGAAGTAATATAATGTACCCATTCGCTACATTTAAAGTGGAAAATTTTAATTAAATAACAACGCGTACTAGACAAATATCGCCTTGATTACTATGAATACCCTACAGATTTTATGTTTCCTCATATTGTTATGCTTGGTTAAACACTCTGGTTAGTAATAAATGTGTGATGTGTTTACGATTTGCAGGTCGGAATGATTTCACTTGATCTACATCAGTGTCACCCCTCTACTATGTCTAAACTGAGAATTCAAAAAACAGTTGATGTTTGTCAACCATTAATTAAAACCTATGTTGAAATTAACGTTAATTAAGAGTGAATTTATTTAACTACATAATTACCTGTACGTTTTGTAGTGCATTATGCAGTACGCTTTGTGCCTTTATAAAAATTCTGTTCTTCGTGACATTTAAGTTTCTGTAATGCTACGCAATATGTTATGCACGTTTATGGATATTTCGTTCTTTGCTACAGCCTAGTTTCCGTAAAACCACACGTTGTGTTCCCTACATTTACGGAAACGTTGTTCTATGTTTAGCTGAATTTTCCTTAAAACTCTGTGCAATTACGGAAAATTAGTCGTTTAAGTTTACGTAAAATCCCATTATTTATTCCGTATAATTACGGAAATTCTGTTATTTATTAAGATCAAGTTTCCGTGAAACAAGATAGTTCGTTCCGTATATTAACGGAAAATACGTTATGGTACAAAACTAAGTGCCCACAATTTTACGAAAAAATCATGAATAATTTTTTTTGGCCTGTACTGTGTCCGTGATTTTACGGAAATTTTTTTAAAAGTGCTTAAATGAATTCTATTTGTGCCTAATAGCAGAAGAAAACCCTGTTCTGATGTTCAGAGAGATGCGAACAGGTAGTCATGCTGGTGTCTGAACTAGCATTAAATATGTGTTCAATGGATCTAGATAAATTGTGATAAGTAAATAGCATAAAATAATTTATAAGCGTGCCTGAGTAGGCATGGACAAAGTACTTGTAAAATAAATCAATAAATGTGCTTTCGGGTATAGTAATTCATTACTGTGAACAATGTGGTGGAAAATGGTGTGGCCTTTGTTGAAAATACAGAAATAATGAACTGGCTGCAGACTTCTTAATACAGTACACGCTGTAATATTCGGCTTGCGTTCCTGTAAACGTGATTTTTTTTTAAACACTACATTGTGGAATCTAACTTTTTATATAATAGCAATGTAGATACAGTGGTTAGTTTACCGGGTTCCCTAAAATATTGAGATTATTTATATGCGTTGATTTATACACGTGTACGGAAAGTACGTGTTTTATAACTTACAAGAACAGTAATAACATATAACTGTTCTTAAACATTTCGACAACAAAATTTTTATTTCACAGAACATCAGTGTATCATTGTTGCTAAAATAGACATGTTACGGTGGGGTATACGNGACAACAAAATTTTTATTTCACAGAACATCAGTGTATCATTGTTGCTAAAATAGACATGTTACGGTGGGGTATACGAGTGCAATATTTTGTTGGTTTTTGTAATCTAGATCAAGGGCTCAGGACTGAGCATTGCAGGAGCTGTCCGCCATCTTGGATTTTTTTATGACGCTTCAAAAATTTTTCGTTTTTAATTTAAAACTTTCCGTTTTCCCTTTAAAACACTTAATTATCTTTTAAAATTTACCTGTTTTTATCTCACAATTGTGTGCCAATACGTTTTATTTGGTGAAAAACCCTGCCAAATCACCCGAACCCTGAAAACTGACAAACCACCCAAAACGTAAAATTAATNAAAACCCTGCCAAATCACCCGAACCCTGAAAACTGACAAACCACCCAAAACGTAAAATTAATACGTATCAGTTAAAAAAATTTCAACACTTTTAATTTCAAAACTATCTTTAGGTTAAGAGCAAGAGCTCGATTTAGATATAATTTCTGTAAGNATACGTATCAGTTAAAAAAATTTCAACACTTTTAATTTCAAAACTATCTTTAGGTTAAGAGCAAGAGCTCGATTTACATATAATTTCTGTAAGAGCACGAGGNAGAGCACGAAGAGGGAAATGATTCAATCAGAAGTATTGTTTTCTTCTAGGGTCATTTAAAGTCGACTAAGTTTTGCGTGATGTCTGATAAATGTTTGTGATGTGTTTTTANGGAGGGAAATGATTCAATCAGAAGTATTGTTTTCTTCTAGGGTCATTTAAAGTCGACTAAGTTTTGCTTGATGTCTGATAAATGTTTGTGATGTGTTTTCATGGTCTAATTTTTGACGTATATTCGTATGGGCAGTCAGTATGGTCGGCCAGTATGAACAAGTTTGTACGGACGGTCAATTGGCAAAGTTAGTCTGTATGGTTGGTCGGTACGGCTTGTCAATGGTCCATCAGCCATGTTGGTCAGTTGGACTAGTTGGCTCGTATGGATGTCTGGTCGGTATTGTTGGTTGGTCTTGTAAGTTGGTAGGTCTTGTCGGTTAGTGTGTCTAGTCAGCCTTGATGGCAAGTTGGCTTGATGAGAGGGGATATATGTGTATATATATTTGTTATGGTTATTTAATATATTCAGGCTTGGTATTGGTTTAATGGTTTTGACAGTTGGTATGGATGGTTATTTGGTATGATTGGACTTTTTATTTCATTGGTCGGTCAAGTATCGATTCGTCTGGATGGACAGTATTGATCGTAGGTGTTTTCGACTTTGTTGAGACGTTGGCCTTGTCGGTTAGTATCCCAATTTGGTCTGGTCAAAATTCTTTCATCGCCTAATTACATGTCGTTTTCACGATTGTTATCCATGATTGACACATAAACTAAAAACGCAATTCATAGAAAAGGTTACAAAAGAATTTGGAATGCACGTGATTAGTTCGTATAAATTTGTTGCCACAATTATTTCTGACAGAAAATGTACAGTTATATGCCATGCGTTGTTAAAATATCCAAACATTCAGCAAAACAGTGCATACGATTAGTGTTAATNGCTTGGTATTGGTTTAATGGTTTTGACAGTTGGTATGGATGGTTATTTGGTATGATTGGACTTTTTATTTCATTGATCGGCAAGTATCGATTCGTCTGGATGGACAGTATTGATCGTAGGTGTTTTCGACTTTGTTGAGACGTTGGCCTTGTCGGTTAGTATCCCAATTTGGTCTGGTCAAAATTCTTTCATCACCTAATTACATGTCGTTTTCACGATTGTTATCCATGATTGACACATAAACTAAAAACGCAATTCACACAAAAGGATACAAAAGAATTTGGAATGCACGTGATTAGTTCGTATAAATTTGTTGCCACAATTATTTCTGACAGCAAATGTACAGTTATATGCCATGCGTTGTTAAAATATCCAAACATTCAGCAAAACAGTGCATACGATTAGTGTTAATATAAAGGCAGGGTGTGCATGAATTAATACCCTAACTTTGAAGGTCTATAATATCAAAACTAAACAACCAACAACCTTGATTGACCAATTAAATGAACCGTGAAACCCTGAAGATTGTTTACCAAAAATTCATAAATATTCAATGTGACCACCATGAGCGGCCCAACGACATCTACGCGATAATCAAACTCGTTCCACGCTCTTGTCAGCATGTCCGGTGTTACGGTTTGGATGGTGTTCGTAACTCTCGGTTTGAGGTAGTGAGGGGATAGCGAGCTTGCATTCAACATGTCAATGTTAAGGAGATGGTCTGATATTTCCTTCATGATGCACCACCCCATTGGCACCTAGCTGTTCGCGGATAACTGAACAAGACGTTGCCGCAACGCTGAATTGGTCGAGCAGCAGCTGGTGTCCAGGCTCTACATCACTGGCCCCCAAGAAGCCTGGATCATACCCCGTGCGATTTTTTAATGGGGGTACGTAAAGGATAAAGTGTTTCGTCCACCATTGCCGGCTAACAATGACTTCCAAAGTAGACAGAGCGAAACTTTTAAACAGTTTTCTGATTATACGGACTATGCCACATATTCAGGCAACGTGGTAACATACGGGTAAGTGTTATCGGCACTTATTTTTATATATGCAATTTGTTATCAGAATAAACATGTTACAAATTTTATTCTTTTCACCTATAAACCATTTTATTTAAAATATATTCTAAAAAAAAAATTGAAGGGGGAAATTAGTGAAACATATTCAACACAGACACGCTGCTCCCAGAAATGCGTGCACAATGAAGCAGGGCGATATACGAGGAAGCGTCAAGGTGATCTCGCAAATAAACTAGTTAGAAGAGCTAATTTAATAATTTATTACATAGCTTCCTGTTACCACCCGGTTCATTCTGACAAACACATACAACTAAAAATGAGATGACGTTTGAATATTTTGCAACAAGCGCACTTATTAAAACACGAATCATTACAATAATATTGTCATACTCTTACTGTAACGTACACATCAAAAGAAAGAAGTACACCTACAACTTCATTAATATTGAAAACACGCAATAACAGTAGAAACCAATTGTATTTTCATTCACATTAAACAGCGAACGTAAATATTTTAATAGCAATTATCCGTACGTACCGCATTCGCAATGAATTTCAAATTTACCGGTACGGTGTTGTTAAAACTCAAATAACCATTAAGAGATTCAATTTCCAAGTACGTAATTGACGATGTTCAATAAGCGTGCTCATGAGAATATTAATACTTAATTGCTGTGGTGGNAACGTACACATCAAAAGAAAGAAGTACACCTACAACTTCATTAATATTGAAAACACGCAATAACAGTAGAAACCATTTGTTTTTTCATTCACATTAAAAAGCGAACGTAAATATTTTAATAGCAATTATCCGTACGTACCGCATTCACGATGAATTTCAAATTTACCGGTACGGTGTTGTTAAAACTCAAATAACCATTAAGAGACTCAATTTCCAAGTACGTAATTGACGATGTTCAATAAGCGTGCTCATGAGAATATTAATACTTAATTGCTGTGGTGGNTCAATTTCCAAGTACGTAATTGACGATGTTCAATAAGCGTGCTCATGAGAATATTAATACTTAATTGCTGTGGTGGCGGTTGAAACTGGACTGTGTCCGTAATGCTCTGGACGGCCAGTTTCTCCCTTGCCGAGTGACCTAGTTTTTCTCATCTTGATAGCACCCTTCTTCACACTCGGTTGCTGCCAGTTTCATCCCGGCTCTCGTTCCTGGCGGGGGGTTGGGGCGGAATCATGCCCGGCGATGATAACTGGTTCCCCTGAGGGCTCCTCGCTAAATCCCTGCGAAGCCCTGTGCTCCCTGCGGGCGAATAATTTTTCTCTGCTTAAAACCTTGTCACGAAAGAATTTTTTCGTTCCACTGTCGATTGTTAAATGGTAAATTTCACGATTATTTAATACTGGTGCAGTAATTTGTCTATAGCTCGCTGTAAACTGCTCCAGTATAATTACTTTCACAAATACCTTTAGTTTCTGCAACCTGGCTATGCTAAACAAAACGTTGTTTATGCTGATGTACAGTGCATTGAAATGCGGTCGATGCTTATTATACAGTGCATCCTAGTGATAGACAGCATAAACTTAATGTGGGGTGACTGACGGCTTCTTTGCCCGTCCCCAATATTCGCTCAATATTTGCTTGCATTTTTTTTAAAAATAATGTTATCAAACAATGATGTGGCGTTTATTTACATTCTTATTTTTCAAACAAATCTGCGTTTTTAATTAAACATTTATTTTACGTAGTGGAATAAAACTTTTTGCATTTTAAGTCGGTCTGTGGGAAAGTGTAGCAAACGTTTACAGAACGTAGTCTATTTATGTGTACATTTGTGCACACTAAATAACTCAATTAATTTTATCTCGACAAGATTTACAATGCAGCGGGCTTTCTACGTTATAGCCTGAATTTCTATTTAGTAGACAGAATATTTTCAAACAGGATTTTTGGTGACTGTTAGTTCACTGACTGAAATCACTGACACTGTGCTTCAGTGAGCTGTTAAATATGAAACCAGCTCATTATAGGCTATTCACTGTAAAGTGAGCACTTGCTGAAGCCCTTTTATTTCGAATAATTGTCGATAAATATAGTGTTACAAGACGCCTGATTGGCGTATTTGAGTTTGTGTTGGATGGAAGTCTTAATGAAGATTGAATAACTAACTAAAATTTTTTAATTTATTCACACAGCTATTATTAACAGCCTTCAATTATCTATCTCCCACTATTACTTTTTTTTNCTAAAATTTTTTAATTTATTCACACAGCTATTATTAACAGCCTTCAATTATCTATCTCCCACTATTACTTTTTTTTATCTCTCAGTGAGCGGAATATTTAACGTCTATTTTAACTGTAATTAACGTCCTTCTCAATGTTTCAGTTNTTTTTTTATCTCTCAGTGAGCGGAATATTTAACGTCTATTTTAACTGTAATTAACGTCCTTCTCAATGTTTCAGTTTGATTATTGTCAATTAACTCATACTCATCATTAACACACGTTCAGTATGTCAGATAAAATGTATTTCACTAACGCATCCAGTCTAATAGTTCAGCATGCCAGTCGCACTCTTCACTGTTGTGATGTTCGCAGTCGCAGATTCCACTCCCACTGGTCACTTCCGACGCTACTTATTGCTCTTCTATCGCTTAACGTCGTACAATAGCTGACACTCCCAATGTTAATAAAAAAAACTCTTCTCGGAGACCCGTCGCACTTTTCTACTATCGCTGGCCTTGATCTGGAAGTTTCAGCACACCTCGAGTCACGATGAGAGAAACTAGGGCAGTAGTAATGACCAGAACATTCCTACAATTATATCTCAAAGACACCCGATACCCAAGGTCGGAAGCGGCCGGTGCCCTGATAGGTATAACATGCACTCTTTGTAAACATTCCTTTGTGAAAAGTCGTTGAGTTTACGGTTGCAACTAATAACGCGCACGTCCATAAATAATCCGTGCCACGCACGATTGCAGGGAGGCCACCTTAAGAATATTTTATTGTAGGCTTCGACATAAATTTTGAATCTGGTGATATATATACACTATGTTTATTACATACATGGCCATATATATATATATATATATATATTTGTATGTCGTGGAAGGTTAAAAAATGGCCCATAGGAAAAAAAGTAACTATGTCCTCAAAAGTGCTCACTTTACCCGTGAACAGCCTAAAAGCGCATTATTATTTTTTTTATACATTTTGACATGCATATTGGAAGTTCTCTGTTGCGTTAAACAAATTTGTGATTTTCTGGCGCTGAAACGTTTTTCTTTTCTGAATAATTTTGGGACCGCTTGCAGCTGCCCTGTTACTCGTCTGACAAGATGATTCCTTTTTTTTTTTTTTTTTTTTTTTTGCGAAATTGTCAATTATATTCTATTTATGGAAGACGAAGGGTGCCCTACTCTATCGTCGTTGAAGTCTTCGGATATGCTATGGTTCTATCGTCTCACGAGAATAGACACATACGCGGGTTAAGGCTTGGCTTCACCCCTTTTGCAGAAATGCTTCGTTTTCACTTCCTAATTTCGGATTCATTGTAATTACTGACAATGTACGATTATATACATTTACATTTTACGAGTTGTTTGATATTTTTCTGCCTGTTGTAAAAAGTAGAAAACATATTTTAATATCACTAGTTAGTAAAATAGCCTTAATTTTTTTAAAGACAGATTATGGAAACTTCCGTTTGACAATGTTGGCGATAGGAGTAGATACTGTTGCTATTTTACATTGTTTATAATTCAAGATTCTTAAAGAAAAATTATATTGTAAGTAAAGTGGAATGTAAATTATTTCTTTTGTACTGACTATAACATGGAGCTTTTTTTGTTTAAGTGGGGATTTATTAGCCTACTTTACGAAGGAAATCTAAGCTTATGGAATACCGAGGTTGTCTGTCTGGAAAGTATGTGTCAATTCCCCCCCCCCCCTTATTAACTTTTAAACACGACAACTCAATTTAACCAAACTAGGTATACATTTAATATTTAGTAAGGACATTATACTTTTATAGTTTTAGATTACCACTCGCACTTATTTTTACAAATGCAGAAATTTCGAAATTAAGGCTGCTATGTTATATCTCGGGGACCAATTATCCGATTTAAACCAAATTTCGAACATTGAAAGGGTATTAGACTATATAAATATTACATTTAGAAAGAGTTAATATCATTAATCCACCATTTTGGAATATAGCATAAAATTTAAACAAATAAAGCGTTTCCATTATATCTCGGGAACCATTTAACCGATTTTAACTAAATTCGGATCGTTGACAATGCATGATGTAAGCATTAAATTGAGAACCATATAATGTTATAAACCACGCCATTTTAGAAGATAGTGCAATTAGAAGAAAAATGTTTTACATTGTATTTTGAGAACCACTTGATCGATTTAAATCAAAGTTGGTTCGTTGAGAGTGCGTGATTTATGCAATTAATAATTACATTGTTATTAACTAGCAATTTTGGAAGATAGTGCAACATGAAATATAGCTTTTACGTTATATCTCGGTAGCTATAAAACCGGTTCCTGTCAAATTTGGCATATAAGTAACACTAATGTAGGCCAAGTTCATATATGCAATTTAAATTATAAGACTATTACTTTTTAAAAGGCCGCTATATAAATATTTTAGGGTAATTCGAAATATCTACCATATTGTTTGCCCAATTTTGACCAAACTTTCTTTACTGAAATTATACTTTACATGCATCAAATGTGTCAATACACAACCTCTTTTGTAAGCCTTTCTGTAAGATAGCGCCACATGAAAAAAAAGCTTGAATTTTATATCTTGAAATGCGATCAACCGATTCCTACCATAATATGGCAATAAAATAATAATACATTTTATCATGCAAACTGGCATGTTTTAGTGTGGGCCAAACTATTATTTTTAAAATGGTAGCCGTACAACAATTTAGAACACTATGCTATATAACTTTTGGAGTCAGTCAGACTTAGGAGAGAGTCACATATGTTCAAAATCACAGCCATTAAAAGGTTTTGTGTCGGTATGCCACATGTCACAAACTATTTCAACATACTTAATATGTAACAGTATCTATGACAAACATACACTGTAAAAATTTCTAGTAAACTTCCTAAACTGTAATGGAAGTTTTCAACTTTTATACTGTATGTTAATACCACACATCAAGCTGCAGATATATGGATGTTTAGGGTCGTTACTATACAAAGTTGGCACCTTACCTACGCATTTGACCGTTTCCTAAGCAAATTTGTTTTAATAATCCTGTATGTGAAGATGTACCTATATCTTCTTCAAATATTTAGGGACTTGAAATGCTAACTTAAGTTATGTTTATTTAGGTTACTATGGTGTCGTTTAACTTCAGCAACCCCGTATCCTTTTCCGAAGAAAATTCTACTTAACAGCAAATTCATTCGCTCTTGCTGTATGAAATTATGTTGAAATGTTGTATACATTTATATAAAAAATTTAACAAATTCCAAAACACATCGTAATAGTACACTGTAGAGTATGGTTGCTTAAACACCCATTGGGCAGTTTCACTTTCTCTTCAAATTTCAGTATAAATGAATAAAAACAAAAATTAAAGCAAAAATATTAACCATTAACAATTATATTGCACATCAAAAGGGGTATATGAATACTACAGATTGTATTCTGATATGTTTTGAAGTAAACTGTAAAACTTCTACAATTAAACTGAATCACTTTGTGTATTTAAGTTAATTTGCTGTTTATAAATATGCCACAAGTTACTACAATTTTGAAATGAATACAACAGAAACCAGTCTGCCATAGTGGCATAGGCCTATAAAGAGAGACAGCTCTCGATGGTAGCTGCCCGAAAGCACTTATATTCTGAAATTAATTTTGGCATAAATTTTTTCGCATCAATATGCGTTTGTCTCAACAGTATTAGCTAATTTGGCGACAAATCTTAAGTATTTTATTAATCTTCAATTCGAACTTCATTAGTACAGAGAATATTAAGTGTTTTATATGAAAACACGTTAATCAGTGAAGCATAAATAAAATCATTTTCGATCTCCTCGAAAATTATAACATACTGTTGAGAGACTAAAATATAATTTATTGTTGAATAAGAAGTGGCGCATTTAATGTAAATGGCTTTAAAAGATTCAGTGTTGTAAACGTAAATATTGGCTTTAAAATTCTTGTGTAAATATATTGCTTAGGTGTTAGCAAACAGCTATAATTCAAGATAAATAAAGCACAGTTAAATTAAAGTATTTATAAGTTGTAAACTTCCAGAAACGGGTTTCTTATAAGTATTTTGATGATTCCATTACAACCAAAGTAATCAGATCACGGCCTCTTTAAACTAAAATAGTTACCGCCTTATTTTTTACAAGATCCAATCCTTTGTGTTTAAATTTCATTTGTACTGCACCATTAACGTATTTTCGTAATGTTTTTGTGAAGTCAAACTCGGTAACTTTGAAATATTCGACATTATCGAAAAGTTCTGACGCTGCAGTGACTTGCTCCTTCAATGTAATATGTATACAGTCAAATTAAACCACCCTGCAGGGCATTCTGCAACGCTACTGTACATCGCAAAATTATGCAGTTTCTGCGTACCCTATAAACATAGAAATAATTTCAACTAGTCAAGAATATTTCTTCGTTTTTAATATTACACGTACACTTAACAGCGTTTGTCTATAATATCATACAACTGTTTATTTACAGTGTTAAGTACAATTCCTTGTAAATTTTACGAGATTTTCTGTATACCATATGAAAACTATATACACAATTGAAATAAAACTAGTTTTGGCTTTGGAATAAATACAGATTTCGAGACGGGGAATTCTGGAAAGCACAGACTCACGTTCATAGCTGATAAAACAACGATGAAATATTGTGTGAAATTGTATGCTGAACATTTGCTACTTAAGAATCTAAATTCGCTACACCTTAAAAAAAAACGTGGTTTTTCCACTTTATATGTGGGCCTCTAGGTAACGGCTAGATCAATGAAAGACCGGAAGTCCGTTCTGCAATTATAGTCATAGTGCACACCTACGTTAATTACTGATGCTGTAGAAATTAACTTTAATAACCATAGGTTTATGAGGTTTCCTATTTTTATTACGAGACATGCACGACAATTTCAGTGTGTAGGTGAGGCTTAGACTGGTGACTTGGTTAGTTGGCGGTGTTGCCAATTCGTGGACGGCGGTAGCAGGATTCGACGCACTTGGCCCGAGATTAGCAACGCGTAAAGCTATTAGCTAAAGAGGAGGATGTGGAAGCCTTTACAGCATGGACGCAGTAAACTTTAGTAGGCCGTTAGCCAACCGTGGATGCGTAAAAACGACGGACGATCTCCCACGGGCCGCAGTAAAATTCTTCTAAATCACCCCATCGATAAACTTAACCGCCTGACCGCCCTGACCGCGACGGAGCAATTATTCATTTCTGCTTGCGGGACCACGGGTTGAGGCGAAACTGCGACACGTACAGGAAGTAGTGAGCTGAATCGCATCCAACCTTGTTTCTTGCGGCAAACAATTTAACAAATATATTTGACAGGCTCTTAAAAATATATAGGCCTATCTCTTGCAGGGTTGAAATATTTCTTTGGCACATCTTGGTGCCAAAGTTTATTATTATTGCTTTGAGCGTGTCAATACTTGGAGTTAAATTATTCTTCTTTTTTTAAACTGTACACATTGAGCTGCGATCCTGCAAAGTTTTGATCATATTGCTTCAATGTAGTGTATATTTAGCGATGTCTTTTCCCCTTACAACATAATTTCAGTAACCTGTCGGGTTATCTGTAATGTCATTCACAGAAGCGTGACGACAGTAGCTAGGCGACCTCCACGAACAACTTTCAACCAACCGGGCTTTCACAGCCGAATTTCTGTTTTGATACTTTATCTGCCCGTAATTGAATTTTCCACGCTTTGACCATGTCACCGACATTGTATACAGTCACAGGATTTTTCCAATGTTCGCCCCCTTCGCCTTCTCGTGAACATTTCATTGCGTTTGTTGTTTCAAAATCCTATTCGAAAGAAAATGGCTTTCTTTAAGAGTTCTGATCTTTATACAACCATTCGCATCTATGCTGTGCAGCTTGCTGTAAAACGAGTTGTCACATCAGGAGATAATATTCTCGCATTAGTGCAACAAAAGGCCGCTTCTCTTTCAAAATAATATTCCTTTAACTTAGTAATTTCGGACAAGTTTGTACTATTATGTTAATCAAATTTTGTAAGCTAATTTCAGCAATGATCTTCTAAAATTCAATTTCAATTTAAGCTTATTTATTGCTGAATTCTCCGTGTTCTAGAATGTGAATGGAGATCGCGCTCACATGGCGAGAAGACTAAGTAGACGTCGACTGGAGATCTATTCACAGCATCAATCACAGTTTGGTTATCAAATTGGTAACGAGTAGTATATAAAAAATTTTACAATGCCTTGTTGCTTGTAGCTTCTATCTGCGTAGCCAGTTTTGTCATAAGTATGTTTAACGCCGCATGGTTGACAATCCACCACAGTATCGCGAAACGAAGATAACAGTTAAAAGTCGTATGGATTTGAATGGAATCCTTTCTTCTGATAGGGCCGCGGTGATAAAATGGTCAGACTACTCGCCTCCCACCAAGGCGAACTTGGTTCGATTCCCGACGCCTCACTCCCAGATTTTCGTACGTAGGAATCTGTTGTTGCTGGTAGGCGGGTTTTCTCAGGTATCTTCCTTTTTCCCCGCCCTTGCATTTCAGGGCGCTGCTCCGCTCTCACCCCACTTCACCCTCATCGGCTCTCAAGACCACGATGTTAAGAACTACCCAAATCTCTCCACCACCTTTCTGCTACTGTATACATACGTGTCTCTCTGTTTGTGGACACAATGCTGTTTTATACGATTATGAAGGGAATGGGTATCGGACACACTTATGTAAACACGTCACGGGTAAATGTTCTCCCGCCCTAGAACTGTTTAATGAATCACCATCATAAAATTTTGTAAATTATTTATATTACAAACATTAATTTTATAGTCTTCTAAAAAAGTTAGTTACAAAACACCTAGCCATATACTTTGCACCAATAGCACAATTTTTTTTAGTAGTAAAAAATAATTTTCTTATCATAACGGGTACAATATCGTGTTTACTGCAAGAAAATGTTTTGTGTAGTGAGCACATAAGTTGTAACTATGCAAAAAATTTAAATCCAGTTTGATAGACAGTGCGTGAATTCTTGTGTTGCAGAGAACGGCAGCGCGCTCCACTCGAGCCGCCATCTTGTGTCACTGTCCATGGCGGCGATAGCAGTCTTCACGATGTGCCCTCGATGCTGAGAAGCAAGGTGAGCACTGCCTGGTGACTACAGGGAAAGTGCCCAACATAATTAAGACCACGGTTGTGTAGTGGTCAGATTACTCGCCTCCCACCTAAGCCAACCGGATGCGATTACCAGTGGGGTCACCTCTGGATTTTCGCATGTGCTAATCGTACTGGACAATGCCAATGGTTGACGGGTTTCCTTTAGGTTCTCCTGTTTCCCCCGCCTTCGCATTCCGACGCCGCTCCATACTCACCTCGCTTCACCGTCATCGGCTCTCAGCTCAAATCTTTTCACTCACTCACTCACTCACTCACTCACTCACCTAACGTAAATGTTATTGCATTTAATGGGAAAAAACTAATCTGTTTCGTTTAACACAAGTAAATGTGTTATTCATGTTTTCGCTGACTGCTGCCGAACTTCATTTCGTAGTTGTCGAGACTCTCTGACGATGACGAGAGCGGTTGTGAAGATTCGAATCCCGGGCAAGATATTTATGATCCTGTCGTTTAATGTGACCGCCTACCTAGCGCTTGAACTGCGTTGAAGTATATGCGAAATATGTTTTTCCTATCAAACAATTAAATGTGCACCCATAGCGATTAACTACGAAAAGATAAGATACACAGAATATGACGGAATTGTACTTTTCAAATATCACGCATGTTATAAATATATTTTGCATTCGTCCAACATTACTAAAAAGTGCTCTTTTCCGCCTGCTGCAACTTCAAACATACTATCATGTCAGGAGCAAAACTGAGAGAGGAGACTGTATTTAACTTCACTACAGGTTGTTAATGGTAAACTAAGAACTTATGGATGCCAGCTTAAAATCTACTTCTCTTATTATATTGTATGCCTTCACCATATATACATTTAACAAAGCCATAAAACTGATTACTTTATTAATGCATTGGTCAAAAGAAACTGCAAAGTTATTGGAAATTTTAATGTTTTATACATTTTTTCATCGTTACTCTTATATATACGTAAAAAATAACAGAAACCAAAAGAAATAATTTCAGTATTCACAAAAGTTTACCTAACACTTTAAATTCAACTTTAAAAAGTGGAATAACTTTCCCTTTATCGTTACCAATTTTACTGGGCGCGTGTCCCTTAGCGTGTATGTTAAAATATATGCAGGTAGGGGCAGTGGTCCTTTTTCTATGATTGATTCCAAAAGTGCTTAATTAAACGTGAACAGCGTCTACGCACTTTCATCAAAAAATGATAGCGCCACCGCTTAAAGTGTCATATATACGCGCAGCACGACTAGAACACTGCACGCCAGTTCTGAGCAGCGACGGCGCTTGTTTGTCAGTGTAGCCTTTATCACTTTAGCGCTTCCAGGTCTCCATGTGAGGATAGCTCCGAGTAGGTGACCGCCTCAAGGTGTTAGTTGTTTAGTTAAATTTGTAAGCTGCCTCCTATTAGACCATAGACTAAGTCAAATATGTTTATAAGGTTACTTTATTAATGTTAATATAGTTTTACTTTTAAAAAAAATGACTAACAGTAAAAAAATCTTTCCACAAAAAAAATTAAAATTTTAAAGAAAAATGATTTTCCTGTATGTGAATGAATTAATATATTTATTCCTGTATTTTATGTTCCAACTATCGAGTTGCATCGCGAATATTTACTACACTGTATCTTACTTCTGTTAGCTGGTACGAAATATGCGGTAGTACGTCAGCCCCGATAGCAATCACCGCTTTTTCGACCCTTAATTTTATTATCGTCATTGCGCTTGCTCCAGTCGTATCTCAGTTTGTGCGTATACGGCTCTCGTTGTGGCCGCTACGTGAAACGAATGGATAATTCACACCAATAACTAATTTAATTTTGTCATTTTGGTAAGCGTACCCGAGAATGAAATATTTATACTTGTCGGTATAATATGATACATATTTTGAAAATAACTAACTACAAGAAAAAGTCGCAGGTGTATGAGTTTAATGCAATTAATTTACACAAAATTATTTGTGAAATATTTGAAGTTATTCTTCAGATAACGAGTGCTGGCATCGTGGATGTTTCAAAGTGTAGTTTTGTGTTCATAAATTCAACACAGCAATGTAATTAAACACAAATTAAGATTTAAAATTAGGACATACTCTTTACATAAGATCAACATTTGTTATAGATAGGCTATTCACGGTAAAGTGAGCATTTTTTTAAGGCGCTCCCAGCTTCTTGAGAGCTATAAATGTGTATAAGGTTTATTAGTTACTAGGAAATTTTTATATTAGCAATTGGTTAAAGTATACAAATAAAACTAAAAGGAATTTTCAAGCATGGCCTTCAAAATTGATCACTTTACTGTGAACAGCCTACTCTCTAAATTAAAATCAGTGGAACACCACTCATACTCAGAGAATTTAAGTTATTGTACTCGAATCAGTGAAAATGACTCCACCAAGAATGGGTGGAAAACCACTGGTTGTTTCAGATAAACCATTCCACAGATTTAATAAGTGACAGCCAACTGCGTGGGACGAATTAAACGTTTTTATTGAATTTAATGGCATAAATACGATAAATAATTATTTTTCTGTTCGTTACTGTACATTTTGTGCAATATAACGTAATTTTGAAAAAGTTAACAGATTTGGTCATGAGCAAGATGGAACGCACATCGTCCCGCTTTTAGACCGTTACCGTACGAATCGAACTAACAAACCAACAAAGAGTTCAAGGGAAAAATACAATTATTATAAATCTTGAAAAAATTATGTAGCTTTATATCGTTGAATTCATTTTCATTTTGAGTTTAATTAGCAACGTTAGGATTGTTTAACTAAATTGTACGCATGAATGGACTCACTTCATCACATTTTATGTAGTATATATTTGCAAACTGAGCGCCATGATGATTAGGCCCAATGTGGAAAGGTTATAAAAGATAGAAAACGGAATAAGAGAATGAATGTTCAGATTACCTCGTAAAATTGTATAATAAAAGACAAAGCTCACATAAAAATAATACCTTTAGGTTTTATTAGTTTAGGTAATGTTATTTTATTTGATACACATTCTTCAAATGATCCATCAGTCAGAAAACAAATCACTGAATAACAATAAATGAAATGGTTGAATAATCAATGAAAAATATCTATAGTAGTTAGATAATGGGCATTTAAAGACAGCGTCATGACAGGAAGCCCGGGAGCCAGAAGCTTGTTATGAAAACGGACACATCAAGCTCTTGTATTCCACTTCGATGGTACCAATCTTGGCAGCCAGTACGAAAACCTCCTGCTCTTGTATTCCATTGATACGGCGGCCATTTCGTTTTTTTTTAAGTTTCTAAAAATAATTTTTTTTAAAAATTTTCAAGAGTTTCAAATATTTTCTAAAGTTTTTAATTTTTCTTTCAAAAGTTTCCAAATGTTTGATAAGTTTAAATTTTTTCTTGAAAATTCCCATTTGTTGCGCAACATAACCTCAGGCTGTGGCTCCCTAAGACAATGCCCAGACTTTATGACAAGGCCTCAGGCGGCTCCCAACAGACACCTGCCACGACACCATGACAGCCTCGGACTACGGGACTTTGCGAGCTTTTTTGACATTTAGATGGGGGCCGCAGTAACGAAGTGGATAGAGCACATGTTAAACTTCACACTCAAGCATTCAGGTGTCCCAACAGAGACGCCCGCCACGACGCCATGACATAGCCTTGGGTAGACGTGTCTCAATAGCAAGGCCCGGCACGTCACCATGACATAGTCTCGGGCTATGGGACTTCGCCAGTTTTTGTGGCATTTCGACAGGGGCCGAAGTGATGCAGTGGATAGAGTACAATGTAAAACGCTCTTGCATGACAAGCCGGGAGGATTATCTCAGTATTCCCAAATTTAATTTTAATTTACACCCTTCCTACTAGATGATATACACCACACACTTGTATTTCAAGCTGGGAGGTTTAGCCCAGACTCTTCCCAAAATAAAGCATGCTAAGCCGGGAGGGTTATCTCAGAGCCTTCTCAAAATAGATTATCATTTAAGTCCTTCCTACTAGATGATGCACACCATGCGCTTGCATTCCAAGCTGGGAGGGCTAGCTCAGAATCTTCCCAAAATCAATTAACATAAGTCCTTTCTATTAAATGAAATACTTCACACTCTTGCATGCCAAGCCGAGAGGGTGGCTCCTTATGACGAAGCCCGCATGTCCCAGCATCGACACCCATACCACCAGGCAACATGTAGTTTAGGGAAATAGTGTAGGAATATTGTTTTGGTAAAACGACCCTAGGCATTGGCGACATCCTCGAGAAATCGTTTTTCGACACCGATAGCCCCAGGCAATGCGTGATTTTCCACACAGGATGTCCCCAGCCCGACGTGAGTTTCGGAAATATTAAAAATATGTAAAGTAGTATCATTAATATTATTAGTTTTGCAACAGCCAGGATGTGCGCGATGACGACTCCTCCCGAGCAATACGTTTTACATATGCTGTACACTAACGACGTCGGTAAGTCAGTACGCAAAAAAAAAAATTCATGCACACACTGACATGTACACATACACCAGACCACTTTCGTTCTCAGTCTTGCTCCCACAAATCTTAACGACATACTAACTGATATAATGCTTAGTGTAACTACTATATACGATTTTGTAGCCAGTGACGTATCTCAGCCTATTCCCAAATTCAATTAACATTTAGGTTCTTCCTACAAGATGATATGCATCACGCTCTTGCATACCATGCCAGGAGGGTTATCGTGGCTTTGCATGCAAGAGTGTGAAGTATGTATAACATCTCCTAGAAAGGACTTTAATGTTAATTGATTTTGGTAAGACTCTGAGATAACCCTCCCAGCTTCGAATGGAAGCATGTATATCATCTAGTAGGAAGGATTTTTAATGTTAATTGATTTTGGGAAGGCTCTGATATAACCCTCCCAGCTTGGCATGCAATAGCGTGAAGTATATCATCTCACAGGAAGGACTTAAATGGAAATTCATTGTAGGAACACTCTGAGATAACCATCCCAGCTTGGAATTCAAGAATGTCATGTATATAATCTCAAATGAAGGCCATAAATGTTAATTTGATTTTGGGAAGACTATAGGATAACCCTCCTAGCTTGGAATGCAAGCACATGGCGTATGTCATCTACAAGAAAGGTGTTAAATTATAAGCGAATTTAGGAAAACTCAGAGATAACCCTCCTGGGTTGGCATACTTGATTTTGGGAAGACTCTGAGATAATCCCCAGCTTGAAATACAAGTGCATGGTGTATGTCCTCTAGTAGGAAGGACTTAAATGATAATCGAATTTGGAAGACTCTGAGATAACCCTCCTGGCTAAGCATGCAAGAGCATGTAGTATATAATTTCATAGGAAGGACTTAAATGTTAATTGGTTTTGGGAAGACTCTGAGATCACCCTCCTGGCTTGGAATGCAAGTGAATCTTGTATATCATCTATTAGGAAGGAGCTAAATTATAATATAATTTGGAAAGACTCTGAAATAATCTCTCCGGCTTTGCATGCAAGAGCGTTTAACATTGTCCTCTATCAACTGCATCACTGCGGCCGCCGTCAAAATGCCACAAAAACTCGCAAAGTCCCATAACCGGAGGCTATGTCATGGCGACGTGCCGGGCATTACTGTAGAGACACGTCTGCCCGAGGCTATGTCATGGCATCCTGGCGCGCGTCTTTGTTGGGGGACATGCCTGAATGCAAGAACATGAAGTTTAACATGCGCTCTATCCACTATATCACTGCGGCCCCCGTCGAAATTACATAAAAACTCGCAAAGTCCCATAGCCCGAGGCTATTTCATGGTGGCATTGCGGGCGTCTCTGTTGAGAGCTGCCTGATGCTATGTTTTAAAGTCTGGGTGTTGTCTTAGGGAGCAATAGCCTGAGACTACGTTGCGCAACACCTGTAAACTTTAAAAAAAAATTTAAAACTATTGAAAATATTTTGAAACTTATAAAAAAAATTTAAATTTCAAAAAAATTTTTAATGTTGAAAAATTGTAGAAATTTTTTTTTTTTAGAAAACTTAAAAAAAAGGTTTTCAAACAATATGGCCGCCATTGCAATGAAATGCAAGAGCAGGTGGTTTTCTTATAGGCTGCCAATATGGCCGCCGTCGAATTAGAATGCCAGAGCATTGTGTTTACGTTTTCATGACAAGCTTCTGGCTCCCGGGCTCCCTGTCATGACACTGTCTTTAAATGCCCATTTTCTAACTACTATCTATGAATCAATAAGTTGAGGGAAGAAGGCATTTTTTCACTTAGTCATTAGCTACGTAGACTAAAGTGACAGTTAAATAAGCCAGGTGCTGTTTGTGAACTTGTCACTGATTCAGATTTTGATAATATAATTGGAAATAACATATTTTTAGAATACAAATCAAACGACGAGATTTTATTATCCAAAATTATATACCATTGATTAAATATTTAGTTACTCTTTTATTTTGTGTGTCTCATAACTTACTGATTACGTACATTCAGAAATGTTCTTTACTTGTTCAGCACATTTTATTTGATATTTGACCTTATGGGTGATATTCTAGTGATATGGTTATTGATGTAAAAAAAATGTTACAACAGATTGTTGTAGTTTAATAAATAATTTAACTTTAAGTACGGTTACTTCGGATGTTAAAGTAGTCCTCAATAAGTAATGAATAACAGGTAAAGTGCAGAAGTTACGCCACCATTTTACAGTTTTATACACTTCTCGCTTTCACGCAAGCTAATATGAAGTCCCGCTTACCTTTCCAGTTTGATCTTTCGTGTTTCACACAAAATAAATTCACTCTGTAGCAAAATATGTAACTCGTTACTTTCTTCGAAAGCAAAGACAATTGCTCAAATCACATATTACTGGCAATTTTTAAATGTCTTAAAAGGAGACATATTCAAATAAATATGGTATGCATGCCAACATCATATTATACTTACTGCAATGAATAGACAGCTGGAAATTAAAAGTTTGCTAGTAATTTTAGGTATATAATTGTAGATATTGTTAGGCAAAGAAAAAGGAATAAGTAAACCTAATTTGGTCTTCTGATAAATGTGCTCCTTTTAACAACGCTCATTTTTCGTTAATTTTAAAACTTTTTTATTTGGAATTTAAATAAGAATGGAAATTGTAGAAAATAATTTATTTCGTCCATATAATTTTGACGTTATCAGCATTTTTAAATATTGTGTTCAGATGAAGATATGATTTGGTAAGTTCAGTAGACGCAAGCGTATGAAAATGAAAAACATATGCTTCCTGTAAATAGACTGCTATTTCTTAAACTAGAGACTTAATTTAAGCGCTGAGTCTAATGCAGTGACGACTGTCGATAGTATCTTAAATTCTTAACTTATAATTGGTTGTTTTTATATTAAGTACCCTTGTTAAATGGTAACTAGCAATTAATTTTGAAGGCTTTATTTTTTTTTTAGTTATCAAAATAACCAAAAAATTTCAGTGTAGTCGGAATTTATGTAAAAGTGGTTTATGTCGTTTTTTAATTCTTTTTCCTTTGTTAAGGTTATCGTTGGTATTAGGATCATTTAACAAGTTAAATAAAAAGAATACGAAACGTAAATTTTCCAACTTATTATACTAAAAAAAACCAAGTGGATTACTCTTATTATAGTTTTGTAATTTTCAAAGAATTTGGGCTTAAAGTTCAAAGGATATTATAATATGCCAGAAGTACAAAAAAAATTTAAAACCTATCATTAGTGATCACTGTGCATGCTAATTTTTATGTTAACGTTTCCCGTTGAAATTTGATTTATTTTTCAAATAAAAATGCATAAAATGAAACTGTTGGGTAAACTACAGCATGCACTCAATGTATAAAGAAAAATAACCACTTAAGGGATAAATGATCTAATATTGAAGGATAGAAAGTCATTCAATTTCCGACACGCGCCAAATGTACGAATTGTATGTGTATGTTCAAAAGTTTTACATTAACGGTTACCTTGTAAGTTTACCTAACAAATGAAATACAAAAAAAAAATTTGCAGATACTTTTAACTTTCCTGTAAATATTGTGGGCTAAAAAGTGTTATACAAGTTAATGGAGGTAATATGCTCTTAACGTTTGTATAGTTGAAATTATGCGTTTCGAAATTGAGGAATCCTTGTAAAATTAATTCTAACATTTTTAGTTAATTTTGTAGAGAATGAAGTGATAAAACTGGCAATAATACCGAAAGTAAGACAGGCTAATAAAACCGGCAGTAGTAATCCTGTATTGATGTAACAAACTCTTAAGACAATATTTTGGAAGAACTCGTTTAAAAAGACAAAGTTAGGTAGTCAGGATAAAATTAGGAAAGATTACGTAAATATATAGCACGTGGTGTTTTTACGAATATCTTGAGTTAATTTGTTGAATTTTTTAATAAGGGCTTACAAAAGTTGCAGTCCACCCCTTTTCAAAATGGTTAGCTTGCCTAATTTTATTCGAGATGTCCCTGGGTGATCGCTCGGTCAGGTTGGGAATTTTTCCTTCCCAGACTTAGAATTGTGTGTTGTGTAATTTTTACAACTATACATTGCGGAATGCACCAGCAGACGTCCGCAGAATTTTTTGCCTAGTACCGGCTTTTAGACTCAACATTCATTACAATCATAAAGCGATATTAACATGCAGTTTTCACTGGGAGAACTGTCGAAAATACGGTATTGTAAAATTATAATGCACTATATATTTCGGTAGAAAAATTATTGTTTTGGGGTGTACTATCATACAAAAAGCCATACCGATAAACACACACGGCGATTTTATAAACGCTTTACAAATGGCGCATTTTTCTTTGAAAGCTTTTGCAAACTCATAAGTTATACGAGATTTCTCTTGACGTATAAGGGTTTAGGCATATTTTCTTTTTAAATAAACAATTGCCTTAATAACTTCCTTTTCTGTCAGCGTTTGGAAGAGCATGTTAACCTGTGTTGCGCATGTGTGTGTGTGTGTGTGTGTGTGTGTGTGTAAGAAAGTGGGTTTGTGTCGTGCAAACAGTTCGGTTCTGGTTGCGTTAATTTGGAGTTTACTATTGAAGAATTCAAAATATTTCTGGTAAGGACTTTGTTTCACTATCCGAATTGTTGACAAAAATATTATCTTGTTAAATAAAAGTTTTCAATAGACAGTTAAAATATAGATAGTACACAAGGTAGAAAATTTTGGCGTCTATATAAATTACATTAAATATGGTGATTTGAAATGTTTTACTTGAAGCCTTGAAATTTTCTAATTTGAATTAAAAAGTATTTTTTCGCTTCATTAATAGACAAGAGATAAGCTTCATATGATATTTACGAACTTGCTTTCACGTGATTGATATAGTATGTTTGGTTTTAACACATTGCACTTTGTGATAATATTTCGAGAAAAGCAGTCCCTCAACCCAACCTATGTTATTAGATTTCTAATGATCTCCTAAACCGTCATTATTTGTAACTCATGTTCATTCATTTTGAAGTGCTTTCCCGGTTCTTTATTTATGTAATAAATTTATCTTTTTAAACTATAATAGTATTGAGAAACTAATATACTCAATTATCTATTTTTCTAAAATTATTTTTTTTTCATTACGTTAAATATTTGCATTCAATGTTTTAAAATTTAACTGTGTGTTTATTTATCTCGCAACATTTGTTATAACGAACTTTTGTTAAACGTGTTGCTCGAGTTGGCGAACGTTTCTCTAGTGTATATATGCTATGTACATTCACATAAGTGTTCATAAAAATAATACTGCAACAAGTAGACTACTGATTTCAAGTTTAAACTTTGTTGTGTACAATTGAAAAGTGTCAGGTGTATCATCAACATAATTGCATCAGCGGAAGGTAAAATTAAAACTTTTCTTGCTTATTTTGCAGTACTTAACTGTGGATCTAACCTCTGACGCCAACACAAGTTTACAATACATTCATAAAAATCAGTAAAGTAATATATATATATATATATATTGTTTTATGTGTTTTAAAGTTGATACAAAATTCAGTAAAAAGTTATAATCCATTCACGCTTATTTCACACTTTTCTGAAGACCCGAGAAAGCTCTTCTTCCAGCATATTCTTCCGCCTCGTGCAAACTAAGCTTAACTACGTCTAGAAAATTGCACCAAAGGACAACGCACCGAATCGTGCGCACGCGATTGTAATAATGTTTTGCACGAGAACTATTTCTTACTAGGCGTTACCAACACAGATGTTTTCTCCCTTTTTATTCATATTTATTGTAAACTGGCTGTGGCTGCGGCTCCGGCTCGCGTGGACTACAGAATTATTGTTAAGGTTTTGCTAAACATAAAGTTGAATTTTACTTAGTGTTAATCTTCTATACATATTGTAAAACTCAACTTCTCTCTGTCTGTCTGTCTGTCTGTCTGTTAGTGCGCTTATCACTCGAGAACCACTTATCCGATTAACGTGTTTTTTTTTAAATTCATAGCTATGTTTTTTGGTCAGGTTTTAGAAATTATTTTGTTACGTAAAGTAATATAAGGAATAAGCAGTGAAAATAAAAGTGAATAAATTGGAAAAAAGTTTGCCGCCAGCGCGCTCTCTTGCAATACGCTGTCTAAACAGTTAAAGATAGAACAATTTCTAGTAAATAATTGTGTAGAATAAGAAGACCTTTAAAAACACCGCGGTAGCATTTAACTATATATAACAGAAAAATACAAATAAGCGTTGCGGTGGTGTGCAATTCGAATCTATTATATGAAGTTTCCCTGATGTAGGTTTTGTTAACGGTTGAATCTACTATCTTATCTGGTATTGGTAGACCCATGCTTTTTATACTTTTTTCTGATAATGTCTGCACTTGCTTTTCAAATTCAATGAGTGCAAGGTGAAAAACTTCGTCATTAAATGTTGCTTTTTAATTTAATAGTAAAAACACTTATTATAATTTCTCTGTTATACATAGATATATGCTACCGCAAAGTTATTTAGGTAATTTTATTCTACACAATTCTCTACTACATCATATTGTTTCATCTTTAATGGTTTAGACAGCGTATTGCCAGAGAGCGCGCTGGCGGCAAACTTTTTTCCGACTTGATTCACTATTATCGTCACTGCTTATTCCTTATGTTACTTTACGTAACCAAATATAAACTTAAACCAGGCCAGAGAAAATAGCTATGAATTAAAGAAACACGTAAATCGGATACGTGGTTCTCGAGTGATAAGCGAATAAATACACAGACAGATAGAGAGACGTTGAGTATTATAATATTTATAGATAATATAATGTAATTTATTGATAAAATGAAGGTAAAACTTCAATTTAACAATAAATAATATACTTTTTTGATAACATAATTATAAGACGCGTGTGATGCATGGCATGTTTAGTAAATAACTAAACACGTCATACATGGAGTGAATTTTCAAAGGATTGATTCAAAATGGGGTGTAGAAACCGTGAATAGACTGTACACAGAATACACAACAAAGTTTTTTTAACAAATATAATGGTCCTTAAGTACTTACCTACTATCATTCTGCAAAATCAAACAATTTGTAAGTATGTATACACATTTGTATTTCAATAATTTTACGATTCATTGCATATTATTCGTGAATGTAAATGTTAAAATTACAGTAGGTTATAAAAAACAATCACCAATCAAAACAGTTAAGAAACCTCATCGTTTTTTATTAAGCTTAAAATTATACTATCTGCTCGGCAGGATTATCTTAATAATAAGTAAATTTTATATTTATATTTCTGTCAAAATTAAACGCGTGCTACAAACTTCAAGTAATTGTGTTATTTATAATTGAATACAAAGAGTGGAAAAATAATAGTGAATAATTTTAAGCGTCAAAAACGGAAGCAGAAAAATAGGTATTTCAGGGCGCTTGGTGCATAGTTCATACTAAATAAATGTATCCCCGTGGGTGCGGTTGTCGCACTTGGAGTGAGAGGAGCAGACGAGACAGGAAAGACGTCGTCCGCCGAACACGCAGCCTCACTCCTCCTCCAAGTAGTCGTCGTAGAAGGGCAAGAGACGAGCCCGTACAGCGGAGCTGTCGTCGCCTTTCCACGGGTCAAAGGGCTGCGGGTTCTTCTCGTAGAGCGGGTGCTCGACGGCGGCCTTGTTGAACCAGTGCTCGAGCACTTTGGGCGGCACCTCTAAGCTCTTGCGCGCCGACGACGCCTCACCACCCAGCATCGCTACGACCACGACGACGAGGCACAGCTTCATCGCGCACCTTCTCTTCGCGGAGCTACCCATACGGCTCTCGGGAGTACCTCAAACAAAGGCTGCACCACCAACGCCGACGTCTCTTATCACAAGCTTCCCTCCCTCCCCGTTTCCCACCGCGACGGTCGAACCGACCTATGTCCCGCGACTGCAGTTCTTCCGTGACCAATACCGCAACACTAGAACTCGCGTCGCGTTACCAGGAAAGCAGAAGACACGCCGTGTCTTTGCAGAAACAATAGAAACCAGCGCCTTTATACGTCTCCCCACTCGTGAATGGCTTTGTTGAACCGGTGATCATGCGTGGCAGAACGTCTGCCTCTCTCCTTTCGTCCTGATATCGATGAAAAGACAATACGGTATAGGCACACAAGTACGCGAACTTTTATGGCCGAGTGTCGTAGTTATTGCTTAATGACGTATTATTCTGTGTTGCCGTTAAGTGAATTACTAACTACATCACAATCAATGCATTTTAAAGTCTGCCACGGTATGTAGGCTCGATAAAGTTACAAAACTAGCGAGGAAAGAATCCACTGTAAAATAAATATGTGTTTTAAAGGTCATCCATCAGCTCACTACCTCGCCATTATAGCGACTTCTTTTTTTAAGTGAGTCGATATTTATTGTAGTATAAAAATTTTGTGGTAACCGAGAAGTGAATCTTATTTACAATCATGTTACGCAAATCAATGGGCCATCCTAGGTTTACAACATTGTGTGATACATTTATAAAAGCACTTAGTGTGTGTTCCAAAAATTGCGTAAACTATAAGCAACGTCATTTATATGATATACTAGTTTACTGCATGTTAACTGAAAACATTATGTTTTGGAAGTTGATTTATTATCTAAAATGTGTTAGTAGTGTAAATAAGTTTTCGGTATTTTGGAAAATTTTTCTCTTCTTTTACTGAACGAATATATTATGTATTTTTAAAATGATTTATTTTCTGATACTCTTCATTATTCTCAATGATTTTCTGAACCAACGTTCTTCATAAATACTTAAATATAAATTGAATTGATTCGTTCAAAATTAATTTTCATTCTTCTGTCTTAAAGGTTTTTTCTTACATGCACCTGACGGTTAATTTATATTTCAATAACTCCATTTTTCGGTGCTACAGTACACTGAGGTTAATTAAATATTTTATTGAAGAAACTGAATAAAAGTAAGACAGTGTGCTCTCCAGTTGCGGTAAACCGGGTATGTTTTATGATAGGGTGAAATCTAGTTGATTTTTCTTTATGCAAATTTTTTAAGCTTTAATATATACTTCAATAAGTTTAGGCTTACTCTTAATTGCTATACTCGCAGTTATTATAGTCTTGTAATTTACCGATTCCCGAGTCAATTACTGTTGAGTAACTGAATTTATACATATTTGCAGTTTATCGATTTAACCCACTTCAAGTTTATTAAAGTGTGAACAAACTGGTATCTGCCTTAAATCATTTGCAGTAAATAACGAAAAATACTCTATGAAATAGTCTTATATACTTTTTATCTCCAGTAAGTATTTAATTGTGATTAAAAATGCAAAAAGATTTACAGAAATATTTGTTATTTACAGAACTCTCGGAAAATTAACTAGATTTTGTAGAAGTTTATGGCACGCTATAGAAGTGGCACTTTACATGTCAAGATGCAACAATTAAAATATATATTTTGTTGCGTGAAAATTTTCAATTTATATCTTACAATAAGGGTGAAATCAAATTATTTCCAAAATGGCAAAACATGAATTAAATGTAAACTTTTTCACCGTTGTAAACTTTCATGTTTCAATCATCGCTCCGTTTCCAATGCCTGGAAATAATTTTTCTATATAAAAGTCCTATTATTGTACCATAGTCATGTCAATATTTATTCGTTACTGTTTGTAAACACAGTGGTTCTTTTTTATAGTTGCGTGTAAACCACAATAACACAAATATGGGTATGCCGAAGAAGTTGGCATAGCTTGTTCACGGTAAATTAAGCACTTGTGAAATCAACCTCAGAAAATTGCCTTTCCGTAACTGCGCATATTTTAAATGGTGCACTGACTGATTTGCTTCCAGTGAAGTTTACGTTCCCTTTTTAACGCCGTAATAAAAGTGCGGTGCTTATATTTGTGGTTAGGATTTCTTACACTTAGCGTAGTTTATGCTCATTCCACGCAAATAAGTCTAAAAATTATAATACGAACAAAGTATTTTAATCCCTAACTATTTTAAAGTTACATTGAGTTGACGTGTGGATAAAGACATAGCGTCCGTGGCAATGTTCATTTTAGATACGGCGGAGGATTACACAGTGGGCAAGAAAGTGCTTTTCCTTACAGTGCTATCAAAACTGCTCAGTTAGCCATAAAGAGCCACTACTGCCTATTCAAATAATATATATAAATGAGTTCTAAATTATTTGCAAGTTCCAAGAGAGACTCACGTACTTTACTTCGCCGTCAATTGACAAACATTTTTTGCCTTAGCCTAATTCTGGAATTTAAAATCATGCTAAGCCAGACTCATGGTTAATTAAAAACTATGAAGACGCTACTGATACATCTTCTTTAGTCTATTTTTGTATCCCACCGCAACATTTACATGTGGTAACCACCGTGTAATATGCATTTTTAAAACTCAGTTTTTGCTTCAACAGTAGGAACCTACATTCTATTCGCTCAGGAAATAATGTCGTCTGTAATCAGTTACATAAATAACATAAATATCTGCACGTTTAAATATCCCTCTGTGATAAAGGGTTGTGAATTATGGTGAAAGTTTACATTTTCTTATACTTTAAGTAACATCTACACCCGGTTTTCTACCCTTCTGAAATCAGAATTAAAATAATAAGTATAATCCATTTGGCCGTTATATGAGGAATTCACAGTCAGTGGGCAGAGAATAATTTCAATGTCTCCTTATACAAGCACAACCATTCACCGGCTCCATGCTGCTGTGTGCTCGTAGTGCAAATGTCGAGGTACATTCTACAGCAAACAAACAACGTTTTTTAAGTACAATCGAGACAAGTGTAGTATAAGATGTTTCAAAGTGAATTAAGACCTGAGCTTAATTCGGCAGAATGTGAAAATAAATTTATTCATGGTACTTATTACATAAGCAACAGTATTTTCTAGACATAAATTAGCGAAAAAAAATATGATACGAAGAAATGTGTGTAACTTTAGATACGTTTATCAGGTAAACTTTTCCCTTATCTCTATCTGTTCAGGGATTAATGTACGCCCAGCATTTTAAGTCTGCCAGTCCTGCTAAAATTGGTTTCATACCGCCATGTATAAAATAAATAAGGTGAATTAAATATATTTATGTTAGAGAAATGATAGCATGCCCGAATGTTCCGCTTAACAAACTAAACAGGTCAATTGTTCTGTAGGTTTAAAACTGATGCCATAATGTGACTCGTAACATGTTTATTGTCTTGATGTTCTAAGAAATACACGCAAAGCGTTTAATATGATTACAGTACAGTACCAATACCACAGCGTAGTAAGTATGTTCTTTTATTTATTTTACATAAATTGTGACCGTTAAAACATGATATGTACACATCGTTACATATTAAGTAATCTGAAAAAGGATACTGATTCTTAAAGTGCCCGTGAGTATATATTATAAAACCTAGACCTATGGTGCTGGACAGATTCTTGCTGTAATTTGATATAGACATTTATGCCCATGTTAATAATTAGGCACTATTAGTCTGTTTTGGCCTGTCAGCCCAACTTCTCTGTACTTTCTTCTGAAAATAATCATAGAATTGGCACGTTTCAGATCATCAGGCAACTCGTTTCAGACACGACTGGCCATGAAGCTAAACGATCTCTTAAATGTTGCACTGGTGTGATGTGGCGTTTGGAAGTTCGTTTTATATCTGTTATTGTGGGTACATAGAAAACTCAGCCGTCAATTTAAATGTTATGAACTGCTGATTATTGTTTATGAGGACCCACTTAAATAGCGTTGCAAAGTTATGGTGTATCCTATTTTCCATTTTCAGCCGAACAGTTTTTGCTAACGGCTGTGTAACTGGCTCAGCAGACTAAGTAAGTCAACATTTGAAAATATACATAAATATTTTTAAGTGTACGATTGCGTACACACAAGAGCCACCAGAAAGGGCAGTAATGCATTCGACATCTGTCATAAAATGTTTTAATGACAACGTAAGTTAAAATGCTTTATGCACTCTATTACATATTCAAAAGCACCGTACACATGATTTTTCAGACATGAAATATGCTTCATTAAAAAGAAAACAAAACTTCAGGTCGTACGCGTAGCATCGGTGCGTATATCGAGTGATAATGCGGAACTGTAAGAATAATGGACATGCCTCAATAAAGGAAAGTAATGCAAATCAAATACAAATTTTGTTCAAGCACATTTGCTCGTAGTCACGATATTACATTTGTATCACGCCAATACATCACAGAATTATTTTTGTATCTCTCATAAGTGTTACATAACACACGTATAACAGTTCTTACTTTGAAATATATGCAACAGCTATCTGAGAATTCTGGTTGGAAACTAATATTTAAAGTACTTCGATTTAATTGACAGTACAGTTATGGGAACTGTTGTGTATAATGAAGGGAGGCAAATGGTTCTACATCAGTACACCGTTTCTACATTAATTAAGCTTTATATTATCCATTATAAATTAAATCGTCTTACAATTCCGTGCATTGGTGGTGTGGGTGACAGCAGAGTAATCACGGAAATTTAAATGGCGTTTTAGGTTGTGGTTCATGCCAAATATGAAGCGTGTGGTTTGAAAGTTCAGCAATGGCAAAGAGAAATATAAAATGGATTCGATGAAAGGGGGACAAGGAGAAACCTTCACAGAAATGGAAGCGGTCAAGTAGGATGGGGTACATGCCAAGTATGAAGACCATAGCATAAACCGTTTAGGATCATCAAGAAGTCCCAAAATTTAGTGGAGGCAAGTATTTTGTGAGATGTGGAAAGCGAGAAGAAGGTATATCAGCAATGAAGGGGGCGTGGCCAAGTGTAGAGAGCATGGAATGTATGAAGACGGTGACTAAAACAATTCAGGCAAGACATATGATTTATTGATTTAAATAAACTTGGAATAGGGTATGTAGGTGAAATCAACTGCAAAATACGAGTAAAAAGACAGTTTTGGAATGGCTGGCATGCTGGTAGCATATGCAGTGGAGATGGAAGTAGTAGACAGAGAGGGAAAGTTATGTGTTTATATATAGTATTTAATATAAATAAAGAGTGTCAGGTAATTCGCGGATACAGACTGCGCCAAACTAATCTTTGATCAAAACTAAGACGAAAATATTTTTTTGGTAAAAACTCATCAGACCCTTTGTTTACGGGAAAAACTACATAAAAGGTCCAAAAACCATTGTAGCAAAAATGTAGTATTTCAATTAGATAAAAGTAAAGTGATGTGGCAATGCTGCAACTAATGTCATCGTAAGGCATACGACAAGGGAACGAGCCGAGCTCAGTAGTGCCAAAAGGGCCATGGAGTTCACATGCAGTGACTACTGGGACATGGCAATGGCCGTGGGTGCATTCAGCTGCCAAACTCCGTGCATGCATCCAACGTGCGAAAAAAAACATTGTTATGAGCGGAGAACACCTGTTATGACGTTTCGACGTTTTGTATTCTGATGCTGTCTGCTGTGCTTAGCATGAAATAAGTCACATTAACTACTTTAATAGATTTTTTTCTAGTAAACTAAGGGCCCTATAATTTTTTGCCAAACAATATTTTGTACTTAGTTTTTATCACAGATTCGCGTGGTGCAGTCCGTACCCGCGAATTACCTGAAATATTGTGTAATATGTGAAAATGCGGCAGGAAATCCAAAAATACGTTCCCGTAGGCAATATTTTCAATGAATTGGACTATACAGAATTACTATCATGATTTTCGAAACAAAATAGAAGTAAAAAATGTCGAAAAATTGGAATTGTGTACTTTTTTTTTTTTAAGACAGCTCATGTGCCAAGAGTCATGAATGATGAGCTGTGGGGAAGAGAAGGGGGAGGGGATATGCGAAACGCGAAAACAGCAGATAGAGTTGTTGAAAATAGCAGGCAGAAGATTTTTTCCAGGGTGTCAAGTGGGAAAATAATAATAATAGCAAAATGACACGACAAACGTGTTTAACTTGGTAAAGTTGTGTGTCGAAAGCACCCATAGCATCAGTAGCTTGAGAATGAAAGAAATTTAATTATAATGATTTTACATGGTGGAAAAATGGCCGAATACCACGAAAGTATGTATTTATTCTTCGAAAATTAAAAAATGCAGAGTAAAGAGTTGTCATGTTTAGTAACAAATGAATAAAAATTCAAGAAGAAATTTGTAAAGGAACGCGTTTTTTACATGTTGATGAAAATAAACCGAGAAAATCTGAAACCATTTTCAAAAAAATACTATTAACTTTTTGCTAACATTTACTTAATGAGTTTTTAATCCTCTTCATTGCTCATAATTTTCTCAAGTGTCGCGACGGTAAAAACAGGAACTATAAAAACGTTCACCTACTGTAATACTATCTTGTATTAGGGTTCATAACAGCCGCTGAAAGTTACCATGTTTAGGGGTACGGCGAGAAAAAACTCGAGATAGGATTCGATTTGGATTTGGAGTCGCTAACATACACCACTTTCTTACAACGTTTTAATAATGGCCAGCCAAACAAATACTTTTGTAATTGGTGGACGCTCTGGACTATGTGTTACTGTTTAGCGGCCCAAGTTAAGTCTCAGTATTAATGAAATTAAAAGTGAGACAGAGATGTTCGTAATCGAGTGAAATTCGCCAGAGGTAAATTTATGACAGACGAAACCTTCATGTCACTATCAACACAATCATTGGCAAGATGTCTGGACTTATTTCATTGCAGGAGTCTCCGTGCAGCGGTCATGCATAAATCCTTGCCGAGTAGTTTCCGGCGATGCCACAATCTGTGCGCCACGGGCCTCAGGTTGGCTGGGACGGCTGACCATTCCCGGCGCGCTAACGGTCCACGACATGTTCGTATCTCAGTGTGATGCGACAGTTACTGTCGAGATACGCCACTCGAGATGACCTGCCGTGAAAGACGGCTTCTGCGTGCAAGAACGTACCAAAGAGAAACTCGCCCCTTTTTCAAGCACTCTTTTGATGTTCACCTAGTCTAGTAGCGAATGTTTCTCGTGTACTAGCGTTATTTTCAAAGATGAAGAAAAAACATCTAAAAATTCTAAATTTTTTTGTATGTATTGCTCTCATATCTGTTAAGATATCATCAAATATGTTCACCTGAATGTGCATTTTGCCTTTGTGATATTGCTAATTATTTTCGTAATTGTGAATAGAAATAAAAATATTTAAAATTTATTGAAAACATAAGGAAATACGTATGTCGATAATTAATTATAAGAAACAAGAACTAATGGAAACATTTGTAAAAATATTATTTTTGTAGGTTTTGGAAAAGTGTTTACACGAGGAAACATTTAATACCATATTAAATTTACAGAGAATTCAAGAATAAACTAAGGCTTTACGCAACAATTTCTATCAATCGTGCGAAATATGTGTAATCGCGAAAAACCTAAATACATTCGTCAGAAAGAACATGTTGGCCTTTTATCACACAAGCGGATGATAGATTTCCAAGAACTGATACAGCTTCTCAATAATAGCAGTGTCGAGTTAATGTCATTAGTATCACAAATGTTTCCAATTCTCCGCTTTTGAATCATAGCCATTTGAATAGGGCGCTTAGGCAAATACACTATTGGTCGTTAAAGTTAATAATTATTACATGTTCACTACAAGCTAAAAATATTTTCAGAAATTAAATCATGGCTGCATATTGTTATGAGCTTTGGTGGCTCATAACACTCTTAGGATAGGTAAAGCTTAAGGAAAGCAGGGTAAGCTCAGATATGTAAAAGGGATTCTATAAATCATTAATAAAATCTTTACTTGATCTAAAGTTAGAAGAGTATACAATGATATCCAATAAAAAATATAAGTTCAACGGAATTGTTGAGGGAAGGACTTAAGGAAAGGTATTAGTTAAGAAGGAGGATCACATAATAAGCAAGGAACTCACCCTAGCCTCGCACCCGGAACCGCTGTCGGACGCTGCCCCCAGGAACAGCTGGTGTGACGGCTGAAGGTCGAACGTGACGACGACCCCTCTCTGTCGTAGACGCCTATATCACACTTCTCGCCCCACCACGTGACTGTTGACGTAAAGTGATTTGATTAGCTCCCCTTGTGCGTCGGCGGCAGGCTCCTCTGGGTTGACTGCTCTTCTTAGTTAAAATGCTCTTAGATCAGCACTGGCTCAGCGAATCCGCTGTTGACAGACACATTAAGATCATAGTACACATGAATTTTGTCAGTGGACTTAATTATATTGATATAACATTACTTGTAAACTATTATGATTATAAGAGAATGGTTAGCTTGTTACTTTATGATCGGTACAATTTACTTCTTTACACTGCCCTAATGGTCCATACGTATTTAAATATAAATACACATTTTGTTATCTACACACACCACAAATTCAATAACATATCTTGGATTATCATCTAACCAAATACAGTGGTTTTATTTTTTCTGTTTTGCATCTGGTTATTACAACCTAAATAACCTTCAATACAACCACTGACTTGTTACGGGAAAATTATTTTCTGTCCAATTAGTATTGCTATTCTGCTTCTATAAAAACAAACAGTATGAGAATGCATATGTTTATCTCGTATTGGAATCAAATTCCACAACTATCTACCTATACTATTTGGCCATATTACAAATAAATCTCCACTATAAATAATATAACCAACTCTTTAGTAACCGAGTACAAGAGTTACACAATAATCTATGCTGAATATTTAAATAAGTAGCTAAAAGCCTATTAATACATTTCAGCTTAAAAAAAGGAATTAATGTTATACACGCATCTAAAGAATTATACAATAAATTATTCTGAATAACTAAATAACTGAAAAAAAATCCAGAGGCAAAACATAAGTCCTCACAATTTACCAAATATATGCAATTCTAATGACATGTACAAATATATACCACTCACAACATTTTTCTACCTAACACAACACTCTTCTGGTTGGTGTAATAGTTTCATTTTGAACCCTCTTACAGCAGTGCAAACTACTGTATGTGCATGCTTTTATAACCAGAGTGAGAAAAGGCACTGTATATATGACAGCTGCATACAAATAGAAATGTGAATAGTGAAACCATCAAATATAAACGAAGACAGTTTATTATATACTTCATACGGAAACTCCATGCTGCATAAACTTTTTTTAAAAAATACACTGAATGTTTTCTATAAATATAATGTTACAAAAGTGAGACGAAGAAAAATTAAATATTTGAAACTTAATATCAATCATAAAAATGGCTATTTATTTTACTAAACACTAGAAAATTTTAAGGTCCATTTTGTTTTGTTGTTTAGTTATAAATTACATCTACTTATACTATTGGTGCACCATGCACGACCGTATTGAAACTATGCATCGTAGGACACTAATGAGGATATTGTTAACTAAGCATATTATGTTAAAGTTATATTAAATTTTCAATATTATTTTAATTTCTGCCGGCAGTTTAAATGGGCTCATTTAACTAGTGGGATTTTATTTGCAGGATGGGCAGTGAGGAATGTGCCCATATGTTGAATTTTGAGCTCTTTGTTCGGTATACAGTTCCCATTGCATTCCGTCCCGAAGGAGGGCCTTGGGGGCCGGGTTGGGTCTGGGCCACGGTTAGGCAACCAACCTATAATATGTGTAAGGTGAGGGAACCGGGTGCCCTGAAACCTGACGGTCTTAGACGTCCGCAGCGTAGGGGAGGAGCCTGGAACCTGAATACCTGGTGGGGCAGTCGTGACGAAAGCGGAATGAATGCCCCTGTCTGTCCTTACCCTGGTTACAGGCACTAGCGGTGGTAAACCGGCGAAAGTGTAAGAGTAAGCTGGTTTCCAGTGAGCTCCGGTGGGGCACGCTCATGAGAAGTAGTGATCTAATTGGGTTTTCCACTGCTACTGCGAAGGCAGTCAACTTATCTCCTTAATGGGGCAGTGATGCGACTATATAGCCTAGCACTGCTCAAGTCCATCTCCACCTCCTCGTGGTATGGGCTGGTAACATGGCGGCCGCGCCGTGGCTAACGGAGTGAGGACGATTGAAGGCGGTAACGGCCTGTCTGTGCACAGATAATCAGTTACGGTGAGGTTATGTGCAGTTTTCAAGAGGCTGTATATATTCTTCGCCATGCGGTGAAGACCCGCGAACCGAATTGCACTCCCCCAGCTGAGACATTGACCTGGCAAGTTGGGCTGATCTCGGGGTGGCGGAGCTCCTAAGAAGGGATTGTCTGGCGTCCTGGAGGAGTTGGGCTGTCCTGGGTGAAAACTCAGTGTGCATGTCTGAAAATTGTGGGTACCCAGGGGATCAGTGTGAAAGCCCCGGCTTTTGCTGTGCTGATCGCGGGTCGGACTCTGGGTGGAATTGGTTGAACCTTCCACTGGAAGGAGATCTGGAGGCGGGTACTTGCCTGGAGGGCTGGCTCTGCATGTATGTGACGGGTCGGTAGCCGCTGCCATGGAAAGCAAGCGTGCCAGCTCCCCTCGGTGTCAGTTTCGAAGGGTTGGTGCTCGCTAACGAAGGGTCGTCGGTCTGGTCCGCCTAGTAAGAGGACTCGTGTACAAAGCGGTTTCGTAGAGGTGGATAGTCGTCGGCCCCATCAAGGTGGCACGTATGGATTCAACTCCGGACACGGCTGTTGACAGGTGAGGTGGAACCACCCTCGGGTGGAGAACATCCACCCACTGCGATTGGAAAGGGCGTGATCTCTTTCTATTGACAGAATTCAACAATTGCTGTCAATTAAGAGCTCTGACCAAGCTCGAAAAGACCAGGAGAATAGTAAGACTGGAGAAGAGTTCACACACATCGGAGACCTGATGTGACAGACTAAGTCTGTGTGGCCATGGGAACAGCCTGAATGTAAGATCAAGACCTGATGTGCACTCTTCTATAATGAATCGCTCAGTAAGTTGTCAGTTGTTCCGGTTGGAAATAAGTGTTTCTCAGCCACTGAATTGGAACGCCAAATATTAACTTGTGATGTGTTCGTTGCTCGTGTGTCGCAAAAGTGTGTTTTCTGAATAATTATGTTATGTGACGTTCGTAATTCGCAGTGACATGGAAGATTCTATTATATTATCCATATGGACTCATGATTTAATTTTTGAAACGTGCCATTTAAGCAATCAATATATATAGGTGACAGTACATTACTTATTAAAAATGTTTGTGGTAAGAATTCAGTGATTTTGATAAGTGAGTCGTTCTGACATTGAAATTTACATGCTTCCATCTGTAGTGGTTGTTGACGTGCGAAGAACATTTCTTTGAAGCAATTTATTGTATTGGATACTGGTTTTGCACGTGGAATGCGGTAAATGTGATATGTGTGTTATGTTGTCTGCGTTAGTTCAAAAATTTGTTGTGTCTGAAAATCAAGTGCTATAACAGTCTCGCTAGTGTGTAAATGGCATGATCTATTTCGAGATTGAAAGGGTGTCGGTATAAATGGATAAACTTGCCATTCTGATTTTTTCTGCAAAAGTGGAATTTGGATTTTTATAACAAATCTAGATGGACTTATGCTACATTCCGTCAGTGGAAGCTGATAGTATTTAGTGTGTTGCGCCGCCGATATGGCTGATGTTAAGGGCGTTGTTTCCAAATTTGCGTGTAAGGCGTTAAGGTCCTTCAAAAACTTATCTTCCGGAATGAGTTTAATTGGAAAGTGATTTGTTTTGCTTTGCGTGATGTGCGTTAATATTTCTTGTTCTTGTAAGATTATATTGAGCAAGTGTAAAACAATGGACAGCGTTAGTTTTTGCATGAGTGCTAATAGTTCTGTGTCAAATGACGTCCCATGGTGTCGTAACGACAGTGTTATATTATTAATGGTGTATGTTATTAAACTTAATCGATTATCAATTTGTGACGTGTTTTTTCACATTGTTTATTATTTCTTTAATGACCTGATTGTTTATACGCACCGAGTTTCGGATATTATTGATATTTTGTATGATAATTTCGTCAGTGGAAATTAATTTTTCCAGGTGCCTATTTGTTTACGTATTGGAGCACCTCTGTGGCGTCTTTCATGGGTAAATGCTTAGTTAGGCATTTCACACCGGGACCTAACCGTAACAATATATTTTCTTACGTGATACTCGCAAACAAAGACGAAATTAAAATCTTGTCAACATCTATTTATATTCAATTACGTAAATTTTCAGTACATCGAATATTAAGAACATAAGTGGTTGATAACGTGATTTTGCTCATTGCCGGAAACTTTTTGAATCTTCAGATATGATTAATTTGAGTTACTGGTCGTCGCTTGTCTTGCAAAGCGAAATCTGAAATCCGTTTGTGTAGTGCGCTCTGTGGAGGGCGTGCTAAAGTTATATATTTTTCAGTGCTACATACGATTATTTGCATAAAAAATTGTTACTCTCCCTTTTGAAGTACAGGATAAATCACTACTTCCTGTATTATTTATTCCCCAAGGAATTTTAATGTTCCACTTTTACGTAGAAAAATTAATACACAAAGGAAAAGCACACATATTATATTATCTTCTTTTTCTCTTTTTCAATATTTTATGAAAAATGTTTTACTAAGTAACGGCATGAAACAATCATATCAGATTATTCGAACCTGTTCAAGTGCAAATCTAGATTTATGATTTCCAGAGATAATGAATATTCGCATCAAAATTTAAATAATCTTCGCACAAACCGCAAAGAAAAAGTGCAAATGTTATATAATTGTCTGTGCCATAAATCGGTTATATATTTACGGGAAATGTAAGCACTACTCTAACAAAAATAAAGAAATGTTAATGATTCAACGTTTTTTTCTATTTATCGGTAACGTTCAGCATTCAGACATACCTCAGTTTAAAAATGATATAGGTTTAATTGGCTAATTTCCGCTGGCAACACTATAGGTACACGCCTGCAAGAACATATTGGGCTCAGCAATTGTCCCGCCTCCGTTATGCCCAAGGAATGTTTTCATCGTGCTGCGTGAAAATGTTGGACTAACAACATTATAAATGTTACGTCACTGCCGACCTCCAAGAGTAGTTTGCAGAAACAACAACCTAAGATGCAAGAAATGCAGTGCTTTCGTCACGGGTAAAGCAACATGTTTGTGTTCCTTACAGGTTTAAGTGTGCAAATAGTTTCTCCTGAAGACTTTTAAATATTTGAATTAACAGTTAGCAAGTTTGCAAAAATGTATGCGTAATTGTTTATATAAATTGCATTACTTTTTAATAAAATGTGTTTGAATTACCCCGTATGGTACCGTGCAGTAAATTACAATAAAAGTTGGACTGCTAAACATATTTTCTGAGATATACTCTTACATATTAATTATTTCCTCCCGTCTTTTCGCTAAAGAAAAACTCGTCGTTGCTTTATTTACCATCGCAATTCTAGACTTGTTAACACGTATACATATTTAATGTCCCCTGGGAATTATATTGCACAGATCACTAATGGGTTCTATATAGGCTCTATTCACGACACTGACCTACGATAAAGATTGTGTACTGTAGTACTTCGACTTATAATGGATTAAAAATTAATTATATTTATAAAATATGTAACTGAATAATGCTGACAAACAATGGCTGCAAGGTTTGTTCCAGAAGAGCGTAGTTCTTGGTTTTACTTCATCAGTTGGATTTAAATGCAGTTACTATAGTACAACTAGTTTAAATTATATAAAAAAAAAATTTCATTTCATTTGTCTGTTTTTTAACTGGGGATCCATTTCCTACATCGTATTAAATAAATTTCCATAATTATAATTTAATTATATTTAGGTCATAAAAAGACAATTTTTAAAACTATTTTTTTTTACTTTGTATTTATTCTCGTAGCACTGGAGATAAGGGCAGTTCAACCCATTAATTNTAAAAAAAAATTTCATTTCATTTGTCTGTTTTTTAACTGGGGATCCATTTCCTACATCGTATTAAATAAATTTCCATAATTATAATTTAATTATATTTAGGTCATAAAAAGAAAATTTTTAAAACTATTTTTTTTTACTTTGTATTTATTCTCGTAGCACTGGAGATAAGGGCAGTTCAACCCATTAATTTTCTACACATTTTATGTAAATACTAAAATTTTATTAGGTATTGTAACATCTAATTATGTTTGAAATTATAAAATTCAGTGTTAGAGAAAGTTTAATTTCATGGCGTACAGAGGACATTGAAATTGGCTACCTTTAAAGAAGTAGAGAACTAAATCCTCAAATGGAATAACAGAAAAATGGCACTCTATCACGAGCGTTTAATGTCCAAGGAAAGTTACAAATTTCGCAAAATTCAAACTGGCCACTGCTGAACTGGAATAACGTAATCGCTGTTGTCCCGCTACTTCAAAACAATAAAATGTACTATACAGGAGCATTATTAGGTCCTCTGACTTCCCACCCATTAATTTGACAGGTGTTTCTCGTCTCTGAGATAGCAGTTATTCATGCGCATTGGGCCCCTTTTCCCGAACACCATCTGCTAGAAAGAGAAAAGAGAAATAGAAAATGAATACATTTCCTTTATTTCTTTAAGCTCTTTGTTAACCTCGAATACGAGTACCTCAACATGACATCCGCTCATTGTATGGATCCAAGGTTACAGTAATTTGTTATTTGAGAAACCAAAGCCTGTGTTGCGGAAACGTACACAATTACCGGTTTGCAAAAAGATAAAAGTTTTTCGGACCACGTCAGAAGAAGAAACACACGTATTGCGTGTAATTCCCTTCTAAAATAAGTAAATTATAAATTAATTTATAAACAATATAAACTAGTCATTTATTGGAGCAAAATATTTTCCGACAGTACTTTCTTTAAGAACTTAATTTTTGTATATGAAAATTATTACCTTTCATGAGCAAATAATTAACGAAAAATATAATCGCGTATATACGTTGTATGTGAATTGCTTCGTCTAAAATCGGCGAATATGATAATTCTTGTCCCTGCTAAAATATTTGTGTTTCGTATGTGTTTAGAAAAAACATTTGTGGAACGTGATAGCGTATTTTCAATGTTGAGGGAAGTCAATGTAGTGGATGCTTCAGGTAAAATTTACTAGAAAACAGTTTTTCAATACCAGTTCTCAAGGGGAAAAGAAATAATTTTAACAAGTTCCATCCTGTTAATACTGACCGCGGGAGAGAAGAGAAAGAGAGAGGCAGAGAGTGTTTGTCGAAAGAAAACTTCCTGAAACAGTGACGGCAATCAAACTTGGTAATGCACCTGTCCAATCGCTCGCAGGCATGGCGTTCTAAAGTTTTAGTTTAAATATAAATTTTTAATTTAATATTACTTTTTAATTTTTTACGTAATAATTCACGGAGAAAATTGTTTCTTAGTAACGTGCCAATCAATTAAAACTTAGAGGAAAGAAATTACGGAAATAAGTTTTCGCTTATCACGCTGATTGATACATGAGTAAGTACATTTGCCGCAAGTTTCATGTTATATATATGGTCCGGTTATTATATTCTTGTTACCAATAAAGAAATGAAAAATGTCTAAACACAAAAATTAGAAATCATGTAGAATTTAATGTGTATTTTTTGTGCGTGCTGCGCGACACAAATTATCGGAGTATGTATCCATTTCCATTTCTGGTCTTAAACACCCACGACATTTCTATTATAGATAAATAATTTCAAAATTGTACGATAGTTAATCGCCTCCCAAACCTAAAAACAAAACTCGAGCATACGGCTTGATTGATTATAAATTATAACAATAGACTATGATAGTATTTCCAGCAAGTAAGTGAATTTTACGTTTACTACAAGCGTACATTGCTTAAACAAACAAGGACATTTATACTAACCAAAGAAAAGTAAATAAGCTATTGTTTGTCATAAAATATTTTTTCCCACAAGACATTTTTCTCGTAAAAAATCATTCTCCGCCAAAATTGTCAAGGGCTGAGCGAAAAAAAACTTATACTAAGGCTACAGTCCAGTAAATATACATTTAATAAAAATCGTTTTAATTGATAGCAGTGAATAAATGACAACCAATTCTTTAAAATGATGTACTGTAAACTAGAATGTTATATAATTTATATTAATAGAAACGTGTACGTACATATATTCATCTGCGTAACCTATAGTTTGATATAATAGAAAGAATATTTTAGTCTTTGATTAGTTAAAAATATCAGTTATGAAATACCAAACATTAAATATACTAAATAATTGGAAACCGTTAAGGAGTAACTTTAATACACAAAACAATATACCGTAGTATCACTGCGAAGTAATGCATACCTAGAAAATTTAATCGAGTATTCGCCACCAGACCAATGCTACAGTCAAACATAAGACTTATTACTCGAACAGATGAAGTACTCGCAATTTATTATAATTGTGCAAATAATTATGTTTTTGAGAATACGTTGAAATGCTGAAATAATGGATGTCATTACGTAATTCACACATTGCTGCTAACAATAATTACAAAAATTAACAAACAAAATCAAAATTACTCCTTCAGGATACTTCTAATGAGTTATTACGATGACATAAGGAGTTATTGCACCTCACACACGCAACACGTTCACATAATGGTAAACAAATGATATTTTTTGTATTAGTACTATATTCGTGCAGTGACAGATTTGTAGGTTACCAGTATTATAATTTAATTATATATTTTTTCATGATTATGAGTATTCAGATGACAGTTATTATAAACAGATTCTCACATGTAATGATACCTCGTTTGAAAAATAAAACTTTTTTAAGCATAACTAATGCGTACAGGTACAGAAACGACCGACGATTGCAAAAGTAATTCCAAATATAGTACCGGTAGGCGAAAAATGGTATGTTAAGGCTCCCGTCTACCTGGCGCTTGAACTGCGTTGCAGAGTGTTCGAAATACACGTTTATCAAGAAAACTATTAAGCGTGCGTCCAACGTGCTGTTCTACGAAAAGAACACACACTTCAGACGGGAGCTGTTAAGTAATTAAAAAATATATCACGTACGTTAGAAACATAAATTCAGAGTACTCCAAAACCGCTAAAAAACGGCCTTTCCAAGGCGCTGTAGCTCAAAATGCACGCATCAGATACATACAAAACTTCTATAGGGGCCTGCACTGAACCTTCCTAAAGACTTCCCACTAATAAAATAATATGGTCACCGCTGAAAGTCCCATAGGTACACGCAGCACGACGAGAACACTGCACGCCAGTTCAGAGCCTTGCGCTTAGCGGCGATGGTAGACGGGGGCCTTAAAGAGGAAAGTTTGCAAATTGCAACACTAAAGAGGCAAGAATCTGAGGTCATAGAGTATCTACGCTGCAGTTGGTACTGTTCGTTTCACCATAATCTTCTGGTGTAAACACTCGTACAATAAGGGTGTCGAATCGAGTGGCGTGGTGTTGTAGTAAGACGATGTACTGGGTAAACAACAGTCTCACTGAATGCCGAGCTCTTCTGTAGAGTTAGTTACACTGAACCTCAGCCTCTGACAAGCTCACAGTTCGCCATCCTCACCACGTGTCAACTGCACTGCTGTGCCAGTCTCACACCGGGGTGTCATTCCCTTCATGTGTCATCTGCTACGAGTGCCAAGTTTACTGACTACCAAGTTTATTGTTATAATCTCTATCGACCATACTGTCGAAGGGAGTATCAGCCACACAATAAAAGACATTTCGATAGTACTTTGGTGTATGGAGTAGTGAGATGTTATCAGATCTATCCTCTGTGGGAGGAATTTTCCAATCAATAGAAAACTTCTTTATTTAGATTTTTCACTGTACAAACTCAAATTGTATACGAAGATCTGAGGTTTAGTAATTTGTTATTATTAATTCAGGAAGTTCACAAATCTCACCTAAATCCTTCTTTAGAAAGGAAACCCTATCGGTATGCTATTAAAAGGTAGGATATGTATACTTAAAAAACTTAAATATTAAAAAATAACTGAGACGTAAATGTTTATTATTTGTTTAATGGACGCACCAAATTCCAATAGAAAAAAAGAACATTTCAACTGAAAGAGCCACATGCCAAAGTATAGAGACAAGATTTTCAATATGTTTCATATTACTTTCAGCTCATGTTATTCCAGACCATAAAATATACATCCATGCCTTCAGTGTTTCAGGTGGCCTCGCAAACCGAAATATTAGAGGCTCAAATACAGTAACCATGAGGGACAGCTGTTTCGAATGCATTAACAGCCGCTGCGACTAGCGTAATCTCCGGCTAAACAAAGTATTGTAACTCACTTGAAATGCGTATGCACGCAATCTTACGGACCGTATATAAATTAGCCGGTATATTATTCAGCCTAGTAGAAATGCTAAGTAAAACAGTCCTGAAGACTTTGGAGTTATAAATAAAATTCACTCTTCGTTTACATTTCACATTGACACTTATACTGGTAAATATTATGATTCTGTTGCAATGTTTACATCTGTCAGTATACTATTTTCTTGTTTGTTTACATTGAAACTGATGGTAGAAAGTTTATCATAACTTTATTTTGGATCAACTGTCTCTAATTTTCTGACATTTTAATGTATTAAACATTTTAAATTCACAGATTTGTATAGCTACTGTTGTTTTAGTCTATGTAATTTCTCCTTGTCAGTATTGCATAATGGTAATTTAGGTTCTTAAGTGGTATTTAATATTAACCGTTTGTACGATAAAATTCCCTTATCAGGAAGTTCTTTTTTCTTTGATTTTGTTGAGCAGAAGGAGGCCTTAAGCAAGCCGAGGGACTCTCTCTTCTGACATGACAGAGGTCACATCATTTAAATATGACTACATTTGAATTTAACTAAGGTTTTATTTGGACCACGCATTGTAAAGGCAGGGCGATGAAAGAGAGCTATTTCAAGTTCAGTAAATTTTCGCAGGCTATAGAAGCAGCCTAAAGGAACAAGATAATTTTTTTTAGTGTACGTCATGGAAGAAGAGGATGGATGCCCATGGACATTATCATGGCCGTAAGAGTTATTATATACAGTAAAATTGTATGCTTGGGTGTGATCAAACGATTCTTGTCTATTTAATTGCGCCAATGACAATCATTAAGAAAATTATTTTTAATAAAGTATTGGAAACTAAGAAATTTTAATTTTACATTTTATTTTACCCAGAGGTCCTGTGATCGTCTGTTGTTTTCAAAGATAGCCGAGAACAATGAAATATAAATTCATTCGTTCAAGTTAAGATGAAATTGCTTATAAAATTTGCATAAATAATTACCCGTGTAAACAAGAACTCTTAAATTTCTTTCACTAAAATGGACCTCGTGAAATGTTGATCTCAGAGAGAGAGAGAGAGAGAGAGAGAGAGAGAAAGAGAGAGGGAGGGAGAGAGAGAGAGAGAGGAATTTTTTTTTCCTATTGCTCTGATGAAATTTCACTATATGAATCACGTTCATATGCAGTATAAAAGTTATTTGAAATCAATGATTGAAAATTATTATATATAATTAAAAGGGTTTAATGTTATTGCACCTAGGTTTCTTTTTGTTCTTAGCACGATAATAAATATCGTATGTCTGAACAGGGTACATATGTATACTTAATGTAGATGTTGAATTTTCATATTCTTTAAATGGTGTATCTCTGTTCCCATATCACTATCTATGTTCTTTCACAGCCTATAACTACATCAACAGTATAAAGAAGGAAATATTTTAGTATTTACTAACTTGTTGTATTGAATTCAAATATTTTGTAGATTTAATGATTTTCTCAAAAGGGCCTAAAATTGAGCTTTGTAATGACCATTGGCTAATTCGTAAGTTCCTCTCACGTAATTCTGAGTTTCACGACGCCAACACAGATGAAGCAAATTACCTCTTATGAATTAGACTTCTCTTTCCAACACGTACTTATTTTCAAGAGAAATAAAAATATAAAATACAAATTTACATACATGCTAATACTGCAAGAGGTAGCATTGAATGCATTAACAGCCCCAGCGAATAGCGTAATCACCAGCTAAACAAAGCGTTGCAACTCGCTTGAAATGCGTATTCACACCTTCGTGCGGACTGTATATAAATTAGCCTGTATATTACTGAGCATTATAGAAATTCTCCGTAAAACGTTTGTGAAGACTGTGTCTGGTAACGTGAAATTTCACTGCTCGCTTTTTATCTGACCGGTAACAAGTCATAAAATATATTGTGTAAAAAATATGTAATTAGTTATTTTTAATTTACGTTCCAAACTGTATCGTTCATTAACCCTCAGCGTATGGAACACGAATGTTCTTGATGGAGCTTGTTTACAGGGTACATCTCATGACCGCAGTTCGTCGATAAAATTTTAACTCGGTATGCCATCGCTATAGCCGCGTTACGGAAGCAGCTCAGTATTTTCATGGTGTACCAAAAAGTTCACAAATATTTGGAATAATTTATGCAAAGAAACGTCAACAACAGATTAATTGTAATAACGAAGTACCACCTTTTTACTGGTTTGGAATTTCGCATGTTGAATTTTTCAACTCTCGCATTATGAAGCTAACGTGAGTTCATTCAAAATTCAAAGTGTCGAACTTGCTATAATTGTAAATGAGATGTTTAGAATTTTCAAAATCCGACAACAGTTAATGAAATTTATTCGTTCTACTAGGCAGAATTATTTTAGTTTATTTTATAAAATTACCGGGTAACACAATAACGCCGTGCAAAGCAATGCGAGGTTGCTCTGCTAGTATATGGCAAATCATAAAGTTTTGTAAAATTGTGAACAGCCAGCGATTTCTTTGCCGTTCTGAGGCAAAAGAAAGAACACTCACCACCAACACATACTTCTCAGACTGATGTAAGGCTTCTTATATAAGACCAGGGTGAATCCTATAATTGCGCCTGAGAAGTAAAGAGCGGCGAATTAATGTAGTTCCCAGAAGAAAGTGCCACTTCGTAACATGTGTCAGGACGCCACTCTTTCAAGGTCCTTTAAATAATATTTTTTTAAATAAAAATAAAACTTTAACTTAGTGCTCTAAATCAGAATTCCATTTACTCACCTTCTGCTGCGCTTCAAACAGAATGCTGCACCTTACTCTGCTGCTGTCAGAGTGTTAACTCTCCCGGGTAGGCTATCCACCATAATTGGGTCCATGGTGGCTGAGCGGTTAGCCTTCTCACCTCCCACCAAGGCGTATCGGGCTCAATCCCAGGCCGGGTCACACCCGGATTTTCACATGCGGGAATCGCACCGGACGATGCCGCTGGTCCGTGGGTTTTCTCGGGGATCTCCCGCTTCCCCCACCCTTCAATTCCGGCACTGATCCATACTCACCTCAATAACCCTCCTCGGATCTGAAGACATTGCTTTTGAGAGCCGACTAAATCTCTTCACCTCACCTCTTCACCAATTTCTAGTATTTCTCCTGTAGCATACTGAGTAGTTGACTGCTATGTTTTTAATGGCTGGGTCTGGCAGGCAAACGATACGCGAGCTCATCCCGAAGACGTTCTGTTGGGTATTAATTTTTTCCAAACTGTTGCCTCTTTGTGGAAAGCATGTGGTTGAATGCTACTAGTACATGTCGGGGTTCATCAACCCATTGATTAAAAACGACGTCCAAAGCCCACGACAAAAGAAATAGTTGTTGCCATCACGAGGAGACGGCTAACTGTTCCCCGGCACTAAGAAAGCTCACACACTTTTCTCAATCTGACAGCAGAGAACACCTTCGTCCCACCCCTCAACCAAAGGAAACAATAGAAGTAGAGTAAACAACTCATATGCTTGCAAATATGGTGGTAAATGTGATGTGTGCAAAATTTACGAATAAAAAAAATTTGTTTCCTTTCTGAGTTTATTTTTCAGGCATTGTTTACTTATTGTTTTCCTTTTTTTTTAAACGTTACCGAGACGCAAGGATGAATTATGCAAAATGAATTAAAATATTGATAACAATGTGGGAAATTATTTACATTACGATAATACAAAAATACGTGGGCCAAATACACGAATTTTATCTTTTCCATCGAACATACAAAATATTATGCTTTTAAAAACTTTTGCAATAATTAAACATATTTCTCTATTTTTCGTACCTTCAACTCACAAATATCAGATTGCAAATAATTTTAAATACAATTTATATTTATATTTTTCAATTATTTTTGGTTTTAAATTTAGCTAGTAATAAAGGCTAGGCCGAATTCCCTTTAAAACACAAAATTGCATAAAAATGTCGAGAGATCTAAAATATTTATAGTTTTAAGTGCCTATGTATTAAAACATTATGAAGAAATACCTATTTTTAATAGACTTGTCGTTTTTGCTAAAGTCAGAATTACACGTTATCCGCACTACCCTGTGCAAGATCTGCCTTAGCAGCCGTTATGCCAGCTCGTATGACAGCCGTCACAGTTATTGTAACCTGGTCAGGGCAGTTTTGTCATACCAGGCTTGGCAAAAGGACTTGTCTTACATTATATCCCGTGGCAGGTTCCACGCTAACTCTCGTGCATGATAACTTACATTGCAGTTTCAGGATGTAGGGTACTTCTCTCCGTGGCCACTATTTGAAACGAAATTATGAAGAAACTGAAAATTAATGCCTCCATCTCGTTTATACGTCCATGAAGTTGAAACTCATTAAAATAGTTTTAAAGTAAGACAAAGGCAAATAATAATGAACACGACAGCTTTTAATTACCTTTGGGAAGCCTACTAAAAATTTGAAATATTAGCTAAATAATAAAACATTAATGCGACAAACTTTTTTTCTAATAATAATATATTGACATTATTTGAAACGCCACATTATTTTGGTGAATTGGTATCCAAGCATTGTGGTAGTCTTCACTCAAGTACCTTGCGTGTCTATTTTGGGCGCTTTTTTTTTTCAGAATTTATTTTTTACTAATGAACACAGTTTACAACTTTACGTTAATAAATAGCTATACAGTTCGAGTATAAAAAATACCCCATCTTTGAAGTTTTATAATATCAAAACCAAACAATCTATAATCTTGATTGACTAATCAAATGAACCATGGAACCGTGAAATTTGTTTACCATACATTCATAAATGTTCAATGTGACCACAACGAGCGGCTCGAACGACATCTACGCGATAATCAAACTTGTTCCACACTCTTGTCAGAATGTCCGGTGTTACGGTTTGGATGGCGTCCGCAATTCTCGTTTTGAAGTCGTCAATGTTAACCAGCACTGGTGGACGAAATACTTTATCCTCTGTGTACCTCCATAGATAAAAATCGCACGGAGTAAGATCCAGGCTACTTGGGGACCGGTGATGAAGAGTCTGGTCACCAGCTGCTCCTCGACCAATCCAGCGTTGCGGCAACGTCTAGTTCAGGTATCTGCTAACAGCTAGGTGCCAATGGGGTCGCGCACCATAAAGGAAACATCAGACCGTCCCCTTTACATTGACGTGTCGAATGCGCACTCGCTACCCACTGACCACCTCAAATCGAGAGTTACGAACACCATCCAAACCGTAACACCGGACATGCTGACAAGAGCGTGGGACGAGTTTGATTATCGCGTAGATGTCGTTGGGCCGTTGGTGGTCACATTGAACATTTATGTATGTATGGTAAACAAACGTCATGGTTCCACGGTTCATTTGATTTGTCAATAAAGGTTGTAGGTTGTTTGGTTTGGATATTATAGACCTTCAAAATTAGGTTATTCTTTTATACTTACTTTGTATAATGCGAAATTCTCATTTTCCGTGAATGCTTATAAAAATACAGTTGACTTCACATTATCATTTTTAATATCTAACATATAATAATGATATATAATTTAAGTGTTCTGACAGTCAACAGCAACAAATCAATATTAATATGTGCAATAATTTAAATAGGCCTACGCAAGTTACTGGCTAGTGATAGTACTACGAATGGGATTCATATTTGCTACGAACCATAAGTACGCTTATCTTTGCACTTGCCGAGTAGCCAAATGGCTTTACGCCAACTCCTGTTGTGTAATAGGACTCTTCCATGATGGTCCGCATATCTGCTGGTATAATGGCTATTGACTTATGCCCAAAGTCGTTATTACACGATACCTGCTGCTGTACTTGGTATTGTACAAGCTTCTGCAAGGCCTGGCGTACGGGCCGGTATAGCAGCCGTTATGCGAGCAGTCATGGAATTTGGTATACAAACATTATTAGACGCACTCGGCAGGAGCGCAGGTGTACGTTTTTTCGTAGTAAATATGAAACTTACTCATAAAACTGCTGCTAATCTGTAACCTGTGTAGGCCAATAAAAAAAAGCTGGCAAATAATAATATAGCTTTTCTTTCCTGATGTTTCTTTTTTTTTCAATGTTTGGAATATGAATTTGGTTTTACAAGAGTATTGTTTTAAGTATTCACGCATGTGTAAGCATTTTGCATTATAAAACTATTTCCAACTGTAACGAAAAGCGTCATTTATTAACATATACCTGGTTTTATTCTAACATAACAAATACATTACCATGTCAATCCAAATTCAGCTGTTGGAAATAACGCCTAATTCCGTTATAAATTATCTTTAAGTTAATAAATTTCGTTGACGCTAGCTAATTCAAATGGTTAATTCAATTTATCGAAAATGTATCGTTATAAGTAATGCTTAATCATGTATATATATATATATATATATATATATATATATATATACATTTTCCTTTAAAGGATTTCCTAACTTGCATGAATTAAAACTTTTTTTAACAATCCCCTCCAATAAAACTAATATTCAGTGAGTATTAGCAAAACGTAGCGGACATGTAAAAAATAATGCTCCCCTCTTAGTGTCTATATTTTATGCGTTACGTGCATTACACAAGCGCTAACGAACATATATTACGAATTGCAAGTAGTTAAGTGCCAAAAAACTCAAACTATCATTTCAGAGCATTTAAACAACTTGAAATAACTTAAGTTTGGGGAATAAATGAGTGAATATAGCGCATCAGCTTGCCCTGTCGTGCAATTTTGGCTTAATACTATTGATAAACGCAGTAATACAAAAATTACAGCACTTCTCATGACAAGATGTAGTTTTATGCAAATTTAAAAACGGCATAGACAATGAACACTGAAAACGAGCCCATCAACCAGATGAAACGCTGCCAATATAAAGGCCATTACTTGTAAATTTTATTTTTTCCCCCAAAAAAAGTGTTGTAAAGACGCAATATATTAATTATCTTGATACTTGATTAAATTTCCTTCGTTTTGCGAAAATTCGTTGTATTTTATCGGGACTTGAAATTAAAGCCGCGGTAGTTCGTTTATCGGGCATACGGTTGTCTTTTCAGGAAATCTTAGTTTTTGTTACGTGTCATTATTAGAAGATAGAAGCTTTCCGAACTGAAGTCGACAGTTTTATTCTAGAAGGTTTGATTATATTTTACCAACGATGCAGTTCGTATGGCTACGCAGTATGGCTGGCGTGGGAAGCCGGCCCACGCCATGCACTTATTTGGTTACATTTTGATACTCTTTGAAGCGGAAAGGGGGGGGGCGATAAGCACCACTGGGCGATTAGCACGAGCAACAAATACTCCGTGTGTATATCGCACGTTAACGGTGAAGACCAAAGAGTAGACAATCAGCGCTCGAAGGGTACTCGTCGGGCTTTGCAAGTATCCTCCACACCGACATGCGTTATACTTAACGTGACCATACGTCCCGTTTTGAACGGGACAGTCCCGTTTTTCGGCACTGTGTCCCGTTGTCCCCGATGAAAGCTTCGGGACGCCCAAATGTCCCGTTTTTATCAAGCGAGCAAAAATATTGATTTACTAATCATAAAAATCATTTCAAAATAGTAAATTTACCTTACAAATTGAAAAGTCAGAATGCTGCTTCATCCGCGGTTGTCAAATGACTTCTCGCTCGTATTTTTTCCGCGACGCGCGGGGGCGGGCGGTGTGGTTCCCTCCCTCCTCCAACGCAAGCCCGACTCTCCGACGCACGCATTATTCGTAGATTGTTCTCCAGCGTGAGCGCACGAATCTGTCTACTCATGCCTACTTACGAGCTCGATTTTCTGAACGTGTTTTTGTGAATCGCGTAGCCTAAACGCAAATGTACGTTTAATGTTAACTTACAAACGAAATATCCGTACATTTAAAAAAAATACACTCAGTCTCTCTCGGACGTCAGATGTGAAAAATGCCGTACTGAATTTAGTTTGGCACAAGGAGGTGTCAGTGACACTGAGCAACATTTAAAATCAGAAAAAAACTGCCACGAATTTTACTCCTACTTAAAATCATCGCCTAATATATAAAAAAAAATTTGTTCTTATGAAAAATATATATAAAAAAGCATAACTAATAAACACGTATTTTTTTTTTTTTCCAATCTACCTACTTGCAAATGAAAACTGACAAGTGTCCCGTTTTGAGAAGGAAGAAAAATGGCCACGTTAGTNAATTTGTTCTTATGAAAAATATATATATAAAAGCATAACTAATAAACACGTATTTTTTTTTTTTCCAATCTACCTACTTGCAAATGAAAACTGACAAGTGTCCCGTTTTGAGAAGGGAGAAAAATGGCCACGTTAGTTATACTGCTACATTATTTCCGCCGGTGTTGGAGGTCGCTAGTTCCTCTTGCGATGCCAGTTTTCAAGACGTCATTAAATAAACAAGCCACTGCGGCGCTGTTATTTATTTCTGTTTGTCTGTGAAACCTGTTCGTACTCTGCATACCTGAAGATTGTATGTGAACTGTTTCATTTGATTGATAAATAAAAGTACAGAGTAATTTAACCAGAACTTGACTTTATTTGTTTGGCGCCTTTAAAGTTTCATTTTGCTACCAATTGAGCTGACCGACGTGTAATTTCCATTCGTCAATACTGATGGTGGAATGTTACAAACATGACGGCCCATACGTGGGGCATCGTTACAGTGTTCATTAAAAAGTGTTCGTTAAGATGATAATACTTTATGTCAATAACTGGAAATGAAGATGATAAACACAAATCAAATGTCTCTGCAAGCAATCATTATTAAATTAAAGCTAACTGGGAACTAAGATTGGAACCATGTGAACATATTTTTTTTTTACATGGATCACAATCTCTCGAAATTAGTTTATTTATTGTGTACTGCTAAAATATGTTATTCCTGAACACATCACGGTGAGCGGTCAATATCCAAAATTAGGTGATGTTTCCCACATCGACAAGAAATTGTCAATTTTTTTTTTGTTACTACCATTCTAAGTGTACATAATTAGATATATTTATTTATAAACCGTTTAAAAATGGCGGATAGTAACACCGAGAAGAAAACATACGGGTGATTTTTTTATAATGGTCAACCCTTTGGTCTCAGCGACCCAATGCATCTAGCGTATGGTCGTGTGTGGGGCACCACACAAGCTATAGAGTAGTGCTGTGATGAAGGGAGAAAATTGTTATGCCTTGTAAAATTCAACATGTAATATATCATTTAATGACAGTACACATAATGTGAACTGTCATTACATGATAATCACATGCCCACCACTCTAAAGCACAAACATAAGAGCCGAACTAGCGGTCCACAACAGGGATCCACATCACTTCGTTATATGGACGGGATTTACATCAGATGTTCAAAGTGGTTCACAGTCCATTCAATGTCATGTATCAGGCAGGCCGGAGAATATTACCTTGCACACTGTTTAGCATCTCGTCATCGACTATGGTTATCGCGGCATGAAGATTCTTTTTGCCACATTTCCAATGTCGTCTAGTGTATCCGTGCGATCAAATGGTTGGCCATTATGCAAAATGATCCATATACATTGCTCACAAAAAGTTTACCATATTCCCTTCTGGAATCCGAAGAATGAACTAGCCAGCTGATTCGATGACATGAACTGCATCCTTAATGCCAATCTGTGCACAACCATCAATGACAATGCAGGTCTTAAAAACAGCCGCAATTGGGAATGGTACACTTCGCTTCAGGAAATGCTTAATGATCTTGCTGTTGGCATGCCTTGTCGAATACAAGCATGCCTCAGGAATCGTGGAGGTCCTACACGTTATTGACGTTTTTCAATGCATCTGAGAAGACAATTTTTTTGATATCGAAACTGATGAGATTCCTTTCCATACGTGGTTTTTGGTTTATGCTTTTTGTTTGATTCATATTGTAATAATTTCAACGAGTAGTCTGTGTTTTTTTCACTTTAAGTGCTATTAGGGGTACGCCATGAAATGTAAACACTTGTATTCAGTATAAAACCTTGGCGTCTTACCTCTGCTAAACTTTGTGTGAGCAGTGTATTTAATTCTGAGTTTTCCCTTATCTGCGCAACCGTGTTGTTACAATCCGTAAAAATTTTACACGTTGAACGAGGTTTTTACTTCAGGAAATATTATTCAAACAACTCGTTGTTGGTTAAAAAAAATATGACGTATTAAATGTTAGAAAATTACCTTAACATTGCCCAATTATATATAACATAAGTTTCTAAGGTAGTGCTAGTATCATTTCATTGTACCCTATTTTAGTAATTTAGGACAATTGCTGCATTTAACAGTGGTTAGTTTTAATACAAAGAAGAAAATATTATGGTCTCGAGCATTTTGAGACAGTCATTAAAAAACCAAAATAAAAAACTTTACAGGTAGTTTATATACATAACATAATTTCCTTAGTTTAACTTGCCTTTTATATCAGTGATTTAAACAGCAATTTTGTATTTGGCACAAACATGTTTGAGGAATCGTAATTATAGGTTAGCGGAAACGTACAATTATTTAACAAAATGCACAAATTTTATTTTAAGAGGAAACTAAACAACTTTACCACCTAGGTCACGTTGGGCACAGTAACACAATTTGCTTTCGCGCAACAGTATTACTTTTAAAATAAAACTGTCGGAAAATAATAGTGTTTCTGGGAAAAGGGTTCAATGCCGTTGTTTGTTATTCTTGCTAAGGGAAATTTTAAAATATTTTTCATTCCGATTGTTTTTGCTTTGCTTCTGGCCGGTATCATCGAAAAAAAATACGGAGTTGAAAGTCTTTGGAGCGTGTCATATGATTCAGTTAATATCAACAAACACATGTGTGCGGTAAACAAGCGAGAAAAAAGGTGGACAGAAATCGTTTATTCTCTGACTCAAAAGCAAATAACGGTTAACAGTACGGTCATTAACTTCGCTTTTTACAGTTCGCGTAATTCATGAAAAGTTCAATTATATGAGTCGCTTGATAGGTCATGAATAATAAATCAGATTTTGAGTACGGTGAATTGCCGACAGTAATATGGAAGTACTTTAAAATTGTTGCACATTTTCGGAAATCCTAATTTTAACTTTTTGAAGCAATATTTTTTATATGTTTTATTAATTATTCATTAAAATTTTGTTCTTAACAACCTTTGGAAGTATTATGAGGAGTTTAATTCGTTACCTACGGGTCTGAAATGTCAAATATGNTATGAGTCGCTTGATAGGTCATGAATAATAAATCAGATTTTGAGTACGGTGAATTGCCGACAGTAATATGGAAGTTCTTTAAAATTGTTGCACATTTTCGGAAATCCTAATTTTAACTTTTTGAAGCAATATTTTTTATATGTTTTATTAATTATTCATTAATATTTTGTTCTTAACAACCTTTGGAAGTATTATGAGGAGTTTAATTCGTTACCTACGGGTCTGAAATGTCAAATATGNATTTTGTTCTTAACAACCTTTGGAAGTATTATGAGGAGTTTAATTCGTTACCTACGGGTCTGAAATGTCAAATATGGATACTAACAGCACTTTGAAAACGTTTTCAGTAAGCTAAATATACTATTATTATTAATTGTTGCCACATGTGTTTGCCAAATTACAACGATTTTTATTGCTTTAAAGAATAACTGTAATAAAAGAGATTAGTTTTTTCTTAAAAAAAAACAAATATCAGTTGTAAGTACGGCAATAAAGTTGCCATATAGAAACTACCTGTTGAAGTTATCTACATGCGTGTTTATTCTAACCAAATTGGAAACAATTAATNAAAGTTGCCATATAGAAACTACCTGTTGAAGTTATCTACATGCGTGTTTATTCTAACCAAATTGGAAACAATTAAAGTAACATTTTACTAAGATTATACAACGCGTCTCTAAAAATCACCGACAAACTCCGGGAGGTGATTACTTATGAAAAATTAAGTGGAAAAAATATAGGACACATTTTACCTACATGCANACCGACAAACTCCGGGAGGTGATTACTTATGAAAAATTAAGTGGAAAAAATATAGGACACATTTTACCTACATGCAATATTAAGGGAGGAATGACACCTTGAAAATCAAATTTGAAAACAGTAATCTCCTGAAATATCGGAAACTAAGTGACGTTAAATGATAATACTCCGAACATTGTTTTCTGTTATTGGGATCCTTAACCTACAGAAATAATATGTTTATACCTTCCACGGCAATTAAAATAACAAGACTGGCCACCCTCTTATTGTATGCAACTTTTGTACCATCGGGTTTGTAATTATTTATGCAGTCCTATTGAGCAGTGTCACTTACGTAACAAATATGGTCCTCTTTTTGCAAGTTCGTAGAACCCACCATTTTCATTCAAAACGCATAAAAAATTACGGTCCAGTGTTACAGTCCCTAACACGTAGGCCACCCTTCTACATGAGCCAAGGTTGGCTACTGGGTCCACTGCACAAGTGATGGTGGAAGACATGGAAGCACTGGCTGTAAACAACCTGTAAAACACATTTATAGGCCTATGTCGCAGGCATACCATATTATCTGTTTCGAACATTAAACATCCATTTCGTGAGAACCATGAGGACTAGCATATAGACACAGATCAACATTTTTAGATTCAATAATCATACATCTTACGTAATGTAAGCCTATAAATGTGTGGTACAGGTTGTTTACAGTATTTGTTTAAGTGTCTTCCACCCTCACTTGTGCAGTGGACTCTGTAGCCAAACATTGACTCATTTATTTAGGGTAGCCTACGTGTTAGGTACTATAACACTGTACCGTAACTTCATGTGTGGATTTAACGAAATTGGTAGGTTCTACGCACTTGCAACAAGAGGACCATATTTGTTACGTAAGTGATACTGCTAAATAGGCCAGCATCAAACATTACAAAATCCTGACGGTACAAAAGTTGCATACAATAATTACCCCTGTTATTTTCACTACCATGGAAGGTATAAACACATGATTTCTGTAGGTTAAGGTTAAGGATCCCAATAACAGAAAAAAAATTTGGGAGTATTGTCATTTAATGTCACTTATTTTCCGATATTTCGGGAGATTACTGTTATCAAATTTGATTTTCAAATGGTCATTCCTCCCTTAATATTGCATGTAGGTACAAAGTGTCCGGTATATTTTCTACTTAATTTTTCATAAGGAATAACCTCCCGGAGTTTGTCGGTGATATTTAGAGACACGTTGTATATTTTCTTACGATATAAAAGCGAAAGAGGGATTTAATGTCTCTCAGCTAACATCCGGTTTCATGTGCTTTATTTGCTGTTATGCTCCGTAAATGTATTAAATATATTTTCGTAATGGCATATAAATAATTAAGTGTATTCTTCACGGTTCTCGTAATATATTTTCATTAATGTAGCTCTTTTTCCCTTTCTTTATCTTCATTAGTACCATTTCAGAACTAATGAACCTTAACAACATTACCTTTTACAGACGCAATACCTTTTTAAAGGCTTATGGTACGTCATTGTGAGTGAAGCAGAACGTGGCATTCAACTGCTGAGTATGCTATAAACTTATTTTAATACGTAATTAAGTAGTATTATAAACAATTGCATTTTTTCAATGAATGTAACCGCCTATTATTGATATTCACTGTAGATAAATGAAAGTATTTGTGACATAATTTTTGTGTACAATTAAACATAATATTTTCAATAAATCTTTCGGGTTAATCACAACNTGAAAGTATTTGTGACATAATTTTTGTGTACAATTAAACATAATATTTTCAATAAATCTTTCGGGTTAATCACAACGTTCATGTTAAAATCTAAAAACAATCCGTAAATGTCCGTTGCACAAGGTGTTCATTAAAAGAGTAATCACATTTGATGTTTGTTTTGTGTGAATGTGTTTATATGAACTGCGTGATCAATATACCAGATCCTGATAAGTATTTTTAATTTGAGTATTCCTGATGAATATTTGTATTTCTTATCTCACAATACTTTATAATGAAGCATCTTATAATAATAAGGATAATTTCGTTTTCAAATACTGTTGAAAATATTATTTTAAATAATCATTTTAATGCTTTAATATTTTGCTGGGAAAAAGTACCTTGGTCGGAAAAGTTTTGTATACTGTCATTTAGCACTTATTCAGCGCAATAAGATAAGTAGAAAATACATCACAAAATGCTAAGTGAAAATTCGTCAATATAATGTACCTAAAAGTTATGAAAATATACTAATTCGAGGGGTGCCAACCCCCTCTTGATACAATGACGGTGGAACAATTCCTGTGTGCCCCTACGCTCGTTTGCAATCATATATATATAAATTTATTTATATAAACGGGAAACTCGTCACCTCCTCTCTTCTTCTAGACACGTGCAAAATCATAGACATCACAAACCGATGACAAATATTGAAAATTAGAAACTGGAATTAGAAATCATACAGATACATTGAATTTAAAAAGAAGATCTAAATCAATAAATAATAAATAAAACCAAGTCCATATCTTGGAGAAAAAAAAATTGTGTTAAAATATTTTTATGAGGTTTAAACTATTAAATTTAAAATAATATTATTCTAATTTTTTTTATAAATAATGTTTGAATAATAACTAAGATAATAAACGAAGATATTTTTAAGCTGTTTAAATACCTTCTTAATAAGGGTCAGAGAAATAAATGGATTAGCTATTTTTCTCCCGCGTCCTGATAGCTGAACCTGTTAATAAAGATTCCGCCATGGTCTTCTACCTTATAGATTTTCTTCTGCAAAATATGTATGGTGTGTTGCCTAAGGCTCCCAGCTGTCACCATAACTGTACATCAGTTTTATTGTTTTGTCCTTGCGTAAAATATAATTTATTTTTAGACACGTGAATTTATGAATTCTCTGGCAATTTACTATGACAAACTACTCTTTTGAACCTTAACATTTGCTGTTGATTACCATTTCTTAGGCCTACGTCATTAACTAATGAATTTTCTTGACGAAGAGAAGTTTTCGCATAAGAATTGCACATCCACCTTTTCTGACATGCACTAAGAAATTATTCTCAAATTCACTATACGAGTGTGTACGTAGAGTGAGAAAGCGAGAATGGTAAAGTTATTTCTCATACATCCATGCTAGCGTCCCTACATTTCCTCAGGAATCAGTCTAATGCGTAGGATACTTCCCAACTTTGTATAGTAGTGATGTTAAATGTTCCTTATTTGTAGCCAGATGTGTGGTATTATGATGTATTGGTTACAAACTTCCAATTACGTTTAGGAAGTTTACCAAAAATATGGTTTAGAGTGTACATTTACTCCGTACCTTAGATCCTAATATGGAACTAAAGCATACAGTGTTTCTCAGACTCCTTAAACAAAACAGCAGATTTTCTAAAAAAAAAAAATTTTATTACGAGTAAACGAGGAGTTGTAATTGGCGAGACGCGCGTCTCATGTAAAAAAAGGTTCCCCAAACAGCTAAAAATTATCCGTCGACGAGAAATTATTATGAAACTGGAGAAAAATTAGTTGAAAAATGATTTTAATTCCAAGCGTAGCAAGCGTACACTTCTGAAAACACGGTTGGTAATATGATCCCCCTTCAATAACTAAATGAAGGTTGCTACCCTATGTTTAAATTAATAAGCTGAAAACGATTTGTTAAGACAAATTATGAATCAACACGTCTAAATTAACAGAAAGGGTCGTCGCCTTGTCGGAAAACTCTCAGATTAACCGTTTTCGAGAAACCCATGCAGAAATTTCGAACAGAAGGTGAGTGGTATAACATATAAATAGCTCAGAAGACACGACGGCGACTTAACGATGCGCGCGCAAAGAGTCGCGTGCTATATGTGTGTGTGCATAACAGAGTTGCATTAACAAATTATGATGTCACATTGAGTGAGTGTAAGAGATTTGGGCTGCCCTCATCATCGAGTTCTTGACAAGCTGAAGCGAGGTGAGGTTTGGAGCAGCGCCGGAATGAGAGGGTGGGCGAAACGGGAGATCCCTAGAAAACCTGCTGATCAGTGGCATCGTCCGGAACGATTCCCACATGTGAAAATCCGGGAGTGACACTGCCGGGAATCGAACCCGGTTCGCCTATGTGGGAGGCGAGTAGTCTAACCACTACTCCTCCACAGCCCTCATTGAAATGTAAAGTAGATATTGTGCACCACTGAGAGAGCACACTAGTAAATACGAGGTAATTAACTGTGACTGCAATATGAACAAAAGGCAGGTAATACTGTAGTAAACGAATGTACTGAAGCATTACCAACGTCTATATTTACAAAGGTCAATAAATTTAGCCATGAGCCCAGCACACAACTGATGGCACGCTGGATTTATGGCGACTGCTATCAGGCCTTCAAAACCGTATCGGGCAATCATATGCCAAGTGGCGTAGCAACTCTGCGATGCGTGTTTCCTACCTTTCAGGCAACTTACCTTTTCTAAATTTCCCATTAATTTCTCGAAAACTGTTCACCTGGGAGTGTTCCAACGAGGCAAACCTTTTGGTTAATTTAGCTGTTCTTATACATAATTGGTGGTGATATATCTATTACAGATTATTGTTACAAAGTTTCATGGAAATGTAGTGTGGCAATATTCCCTCAATCATATTACAAACCACGTTTTCAGTGGAGTAAGATCTCTGTTATACAAATAACTACTTACCGACTTGTTATTTAACCGCAAGTATTTTCTGATGTTTTATCTAAAAAGGCATTTCACAACTCGACATTTGGGGGCGAATAGCTCCCTGATAATTACTTTTAAAAAGTGGCACATAAGTTTACGTCTTATATTTTCGTGAGGAATAACCTGCTGGAATTTTTTGGCGTTGCTCACATACAACTTGTATATTAACATATGAGCTACAGTAAAAATTGTATTACATAGATTATTAATTCGTTTTATATATAATATGTAAGATATATTATGCTTGATATATTAAATTGACGCGTGCTATATCAACGTAGAAGCTCAGCTGTCACAACGCACGCCATACCCCACCCCCACACGCAAGAGCCCTCCCAGTAGCCACCTGCCTCGAGACATGTGGTAGCAATTACCGCCTGCGGCGAAGGCAGGCCGGAGCATACACATGTCAAGGTTACCTCGGGCCCTCACCACCCCCTAGCAACCCCGTGAAACTTAGACACGCCACAGAAAGGATAAGAAAGTCTTGCGATTTCAACCAAAGTCAAAAACACGTGCTGAAGGCAACATGCGCCGCAGAAACAGCTGACAGGGTTTGTCAGTGGCCCCGCAGGTCACCACGTTCCCCCTCCACCTTCAAGAGCGGTGGCACATGTAGGAAGTAGCCTTTTTTCAGCACATTCCCCTTTCCTTTTCTCCTAACAAGGGAAGACACATGTAAGGTTCTAATGGGGGATCGAAATTGTTTAAAAGCCAAGTTGTGAGACAAGGGGAGATCGTTGGTATCAGGCCAGTTGGCGCAGAAGTGCGCTAGACCAAGTTGGATCGGGAGTACCAGAAGAAGCGAGTCGTGGAGGCGTACGTCGAGAAGCAAACCTGGAGCCGCAGTCGTGGAGAGAAGTCACCGCAACCAGGGCATTTTCCAAGGCCACCCGAAGCACCAGACCTCAGCCTGTCAACAACAGACCAGAACTACAAGACTAGATAAGTATCAAATCGTCTCCCAAAGAAACCCCTCCGATGCCTAGCGCCACCCCCAAGACGCCGACTACAGTTAGCACGAGTACATTAGTTAGGGTACCACCTTGGAATTGTTTTTGTAAAGTTTAATCTCGTGACAATATAACCAACCAGTTAACTGAAACACCGAATGACTACCTTAATGTTACCCTGCTACCCCCAACCGTCAAGGCACCCTATAGTCTTTGCCTGTAATATTAACTGCGATCCTATGAACCATCCTGTATCACACAGGTGGGGAATAACATCACGTTAAATTGGCGCCCAATGTGGGGCGTAGAAAAGTATGTAGAGACCGAAACTAGAATCAGACTATACCCGAGGATAGGGGGTCTCACCCTTGCCGAATTATCGAGATAGCCACAATGTCCCAGACTTCGAGGAGTCTTGATAAGCACCTCGTGGTGTCAAACGAGCAATTCACACTAGACAAGGCAAGTGTATTAGGCTGACAGAATGGGAAGTCGTATATATGGCGGCAAAAATTATGGAGGATACAAGTATAAGCAAAACACCGGAGGGGAGGGATGCGAGAGCCGAAGGAATCCTAGAGGCCCTCTGGACGAGAAATGGGGGAAGAGGAGATGATAGTCCTCAACCAGAGCCATGCAGTGCTCCATTTGGTTGTGGGGCAGGACTATACATGGTCCGGTGCAGCCTCTGTTCCCAGCGCTATTGTAGTAGGTGTATCGGTTGGTGCCACACATTCCGACTGACGGAAGGCACCCAATACAACTGCCAGAAAAGCCAAGAGCAACGAACGCACCAAAACCAAGAAGAAGGGGAACACTTTGCACCCACGGACAAAACCTCCACTAGCCATATAGAACAGATGCGGAGAAAACCCGAAGAAATAGTACTGCCCGAAATTTCAGGCATGCCCCATGAAAACGCGGTGTATTTTATAAATAATTGTGAACACGAATTCAAGGCCGGCGGGATTCCTAATAAACGGTGGGTGCTGAAGGCACGAGAGCAGTTAAAAGACACCGCCCTTATCTGGTGAAACAAATATGGCCAGTTTGTGACGAGCTGGGAGCAGTTCGCTACCCGCCTGAACAATAAGTTCGTAGGGGAGGAAGTACTTACCGCCTTGAGAACAAACTTTTACACACAATCATAAGGCAGTCCTGGACACGGTCGCAACCGGCAATTTCATTAAAAGTCAGCTGCTAACTCCCGAACAGAAATAAACGGATAAAGAAAATCTCCCGGATAATTCAAATGGCCACATCTGAGTCATGCCTGACCATAGATGGCATTATTATGTTACCAGTATCCACGGAGGTGGGAACAGCCCAAACTGATTTCGTTTGTGCACCACATCTAGTGGAAGAGATTATCATCGGTATACATTGGCTAAAAAGCCGAAATTGTATAGTCAACTGCGGACAACAGCGCCTATATTTAGCCAAACAAGATAGGATGGCCATAAACTGGGAAGCCCCAATAAACCCGCAAATACCACAATAAATCTGCAGTAAGGAGGTAAACCACCAACTCGGAGCTGACCAACCAAAGTCATTTTTGAGGATACTCAACACTCACATAGCCGTATTCGAGCAAATCGGCAGATTACATCAAACCACGGCCATCCAACATGAAATCTGGGTAAAAGATTCTAACCTCATCTACTGCCGTCCAGGCAACCCGTCCGCCTACCGCATGCAAATCATATTAGACCAGGTAGCCGAGATTAAATCTCAAGGAATAGTGGAGCCAACTGACTCGCCCTATAACATGGTACTTGTGCCAAAGAAAGATGGCGAACTCCGTTTTTGTGTCAACTGCCAGGCCTTAAACGATGTCACATACCCTATAGCACCCCCAACTATAAACCTGGCGAATATGCTCCGCGACCTAGGGGATGCGTGAATATTCTGCACTCTAGACATGCGCATTGGGTACTGGCAAATCCCGGTACACCCAGGGTCCAGGAAATATACGGCGTTTACAACCCCAGAAGGCGAAACTCTGCAGTTTCGCGTAGTGCCCTTCGGGTTGAAGAATATACCCGCTACATTCCAACGACTGATGTCAGCAGTAGTTTTGACAGGCTATAGCGGCCAGTTTTGACTAGCGTACCTGGAAGATGGCATAGTGTATTCACGGACATTGGATGAACACCACGTACATTTGCAAAATGTCCTGGAGTGCTTTGTACTCCATGGACTCGCGTGCTGACTGGAGAAGTGCCACTTCGGGAAGACCCGGGTAGATGACTTAGGGCATCTAATTACACCGGAAGGGAATTTTCCAAAGCCAGAGAAAGTGAGAGAGATAGAGGAAGCCAGAGTACCAACTAACAGGAGACAATTGAAACGTTTTCTGGGGTTATGTAATTGGCTCCGAGAGTTTATAGTAGATGTCGCTCCATTGTGGCCCCCTCAACGAATTTCTACTCAAAACAACTCGCTTGAAGTGGACAGACAGACACGAAGAAGTATTCAGAATATTTAAGGCGCGATATGGCGACATAACCATGCTGTACCGGCCTATGCCAGAATTACCCCTAATTATAAAGACCGACGCAAGCGGAGCCGTAATGGGTGCTGTTCTATACCAGGAGCAGTCACAGAACCGGCGATGAATTATAGCATATGCTAGCACTATGCTAAGCGAGAATGAACACCGCTACCACAGTAATGATCAGGAGTGCTTGGCGGTTATTTGGGTAGTCTGCAAATTCCGCTATTACCTTGAGAACCGACCATTCTTTCTCAGAACTGATAATAAGGCCCTTACATAACTAAAAACCAAGAGTAACGAAAAAGCAAGATTGGGTAGGTGGGCCTTATTTTTATGGAATTCTCTTTCACCATCGAGCATTGCCCGGGCTCGAACAGCGATTTACCCGATGTCTTATACCACCGACCACAGATGCCCAACAAGGAGACAGGAACCGACGACTGGGAGCGAATGCTGCCCCCCTCTTCACCAAAACTCCAACGGCAGGATGATGTGGAACTACAGCTAATAAAGTTCCCCGAAAACAAAGATCTGTTACATACATGGCCATAACGTGGAAGTGTAACTTATTTATTGATTTTCCCTCGTATAATATACATATATATATATAANTACATACATGGCCATAACGTGGAAGTGTAACTTATTTATTGATTTTCCCTCGTATAATATACATATATATATATAAAACATATTACATGTAATTTGTAATATACAATATACTCTGTAGAAACTGTTACATAGTAGTTTCATGTTTATACATGATATATTATTGTTTAAGTTTTTAAAATACTAATCTTCTTAATTATAATGACATTATATCATTATGCTTTTTGCAGCAAGACTGAACGTAAATAACTGCAATATGCACGTGAGGGTGTACATGCGGAAGTGTAGAGCTGGATGAAATAAAACGTAAGTATTTAANTAAATAACTGCAATATGCACGTGAGGGTGTACATGCGGAAGTGTAGAGCTGGATGAAATAAAACGTAAGTATTTAAACGCTAGCGAAATCATTGTGAGAAGTGAGAAATATTTCTTAACAACATTGGTGCCGTGGTCACGGTTGAAGTTACAAAGTGGAATCCCTTCATATGTTAAGACTTAAATGATAAAGAGGAGAAATTTAACCGAAATACATATGGGTGGACAAGCAGACTATTGGAATGAACTATTATTCCAGGGAAAATCATAAAAAAATTTTTTCCGAGTAAATTTACTTTTGAGTAAACTTCGATTAATAAATTTATCTGGTAGCATGGTTGTATCAAATAGGCGTTGCATTCACTGTCATTTATTAAAAATAATATTAAATGTCATTGAATCTTACGTCGATTATCGCAAAATATGGCGTGGCTGCTGGTAAGCCGGTTGCTAAAAAACACATTTTCTTGTTTTCACCAATTTCTTACAGCATTCGTGGTGTCCAATGGTTAAACTCAAAATTTGCTACGGTTAAAAAGGAAATCAAATGTAGGTAAATCAGAACAATATGCTAAGCATGAAGCCACTGTAAGGCCTTATAGGAGTATCAGAGCGGAAAAACCTCAATACTATTCTGGGTACTACGCTACTAATATTTATGATTAACCTATCTTTACTCATAAGCAAATGTGATTGCAACTCAATTCTGATATCCCCTATTTACAATGCTGTCAAACTTATTTCTTCTTTTTAGTTTTGAAAGTTTTTCGTAATAAAATCATTTATCGAAAGAAAAAAAACTGTTCGTTTTAACTTATACCCGTTCCAAAACTGGATGTTGTATTCGATACCTACGGAAGGTTAGTCAGAAATGCCTTTACATATTCTGCTAGCAATCTTTATTAATGGCGTTCAGAAGGTTAAAATTACGCTTTTTCGAATATTACGTTCGTTTTCGCCGTGATTTTAAATGATATGTCTATTAAGGAATGACAATGAAAGAAAATGACTTTTCGAAAAAATAATGGAACAGGTTATAGAAATTTCAAATATATAAAATTTTTCGTTGAAATCTTGGAATGGTAAAAATTAATATGCCAGACTACAGAAAAGAATAATTGCTCAAGTTATTAGAATTTCATGAATGATATTTCTTCAAAACTTGTGATGCGGTTCGCGCGTACTTCGATTCTTACGTGTCTGATTTCAAAGAATTTGAAACATGAAATTCCTGTTACTTTAATAAACATTCTATATGAAGCCAAGCTCGATGTTAAATTAATTCTTGGAATTNAAGCCAAGCTCGATGTTAAATTAATTCTTGGAATTTGTACGAAGAAAGATTTTAAGCTAAAATTAACGTATTTGCAATAAAATAGTTATACACGTTATTTTGAAAAAAATTTTTGTAAAATTATTATAGATATAATACTACAATATCATAAAATATTACTTGAATCTGGAAAAAAAAGTGGCTCTTGTACAGCTTTAAACTTACATATTTTCCTTCGAAAGAAACTGGATAAAAATTTAACATTTATTGCTCTGACTATCAGTTGAATCAGTGCTATTCTTGGTAGTCTAAACAGACCAGTCATGTAGCGAAAGTAACTAAAGTAAGTGAAGAGTGAATGAAGAGATTTGGGCGGCTCTTAACTACGAGGTTTTGAGAGCCGATGAAGGGGATTGAGGTGAGTATGGAGCGGCGCCGGATGAAAAAAAGGGGGGGGACGGGAGGTCCCCGAGAAAACCCTCCGACCAAATGCATTGTCCGGCACGATTCCCACATGCAAAAATCCGGTGACCCGGCCGGGGATTGAACCAGGTTCGCCTTGATGGGAAGCCCCGCAAGTAACGATAGGAAATGCTAATAGAATCGTATTGCGAAAGAAAGAGCGTGGAAAAAAAAGGTGGGTAACCTGTAACGGGGGCGATCGTGATGGTTGTGGTTGATCGGCAAAGGACGTGGTGGTACTCTTTCGCGACAACTTTTGATCCCACCGCGGTATCTATTATCCTACGCGGTACGTTATTTCCACAAACGTGGAGGAACATTGCGCTCTGTTGGAACAATGAATCGCGGTACCTCTTGTCACACGACCTAATCCTTTCACATACCCCTCTCTCGCTTCCCCACCTCCTAGCCACTTTCTCCCTACACATATCCACCCCCCCTTTCTTTCATTCTTCCCCCTCGTACCACGATCGAGCTGCCCCGCCATTGTTTACGTTTAACAAACTGAATTGGATTTACCTGTGTTCCGGTTACAATGTGACCAGAACTGTTACCATCATTTCACCGTTCACCATCCCTCTTTGCAAGCCTCCCACCCCCCTCATCATTCTTTCTCATTTTTCTCGCAGTAACAAGGGGACAATGAGGAAACGCGCAAACACTAAACAGCCATGCAAATTTTTTGAATACGCAGGCTAAATGCTATAAAACGTTCAAGCAGAAAATTATATCTAAAATATTTAGGTATTTATCAAGATAACTTATTCACTCATAGTTATTGAGCTATCAAAGCAACGAAACGTTATAAAAGATTTAACTATTAAGGAAAAATTAAATTCTTCGTAATAAGCCTGCAAACAAATAAGGGGAAAGCGTTTCTAATACGTGCCCCTTGAGTACCTCCTAAGTCTGAAGCCGCCCACTAGTGCTGAATGTGAGAACTAATTTTTCTTGAGAGACCTTAACAGCCCTGCCTACCAAGCCGGCATCCGCGAACTTCAAGCGGGGAAGCAAAGTTAAACGAATTTCCTTCTCATTGCGTCAATTTTAAAGATAACCATTTCAGGCAAAAATTTTTCTACGTGAAATTTCTTAAGGAGTGTTGCTGTTTTAAGACATCTCGTCGAATGTTTCGTTTAATACATTAATAGTCTCTGAGAAAGGCGCCTAAAAATATTTTAAAACATATGAAATCAATATGGCGTCCCCTAGCAATGTATAAACAAATGACAAATGAAAAATCAAAATGGCTGCGTAAGATAGAATGAGTATAGGTGAAGGGGATTAAAGTCTTGTTGACTTATTAGCGAAGACAAGTAATTTACCGATTAAATAATCAATAAAAATATTTGGAAAGGGTGGTGTTGTAGGTTTGTAGGTACCTCTGGAAATGCTAGTTTTAAATACATTTTTTAATAATAATTTTTTTTAACTTTTTTGGATTTTTATGCAAATTTTGGGATTTCTTTTAGAACTTTTTGGCTTCAAGGTGATAGAAGATCAAGGTTGAAGATCAAGGTCACCAAAACCTAACATGGCTGACGATATGGGCGATGGTCGACTTGGTGAGGGACGGTTGTTTCGGGAGCTTAGTCGATCCACCTGTCATCGAACCTCAGACCTCCTAAATGTACATCTTTAATTCATTGTTTGTAATATTTTTCGGATTTTATAAGTTTCTACATTTTTTTGTATTTTTTGTTCCAAGATCATTCAAGGTCATGGACATGGAGTCAAGATTATGGGTCAAGGTCTGCCAAATACAAAATTATGATTGTGTGACCAGAATGAAAGAGCATGATGTCGGCTCCGGCTCCGAACCCCCAGCCCCTTATGCCCGACTCATCTTAATCATTCTATTAACATGCTTTTTTTTGGCTACTGCAAGATACGATCCGTTATGATATTATACTGATATGCGAAACACATTTTTGATAGAGAAATTATTAGCTTAAAATGAAAAAAGAACCTCATGCACATTGACATACAATATGCGCTAGTCACTTAAAAAAAAAGATAATTTTTGATTCTGACACTGCACTCAATCAAGAGCAGCACTGCTTCCTGGTTTCCAAACATTTCTTCGAATTTTTTGAAACCAAATTGCTTTTATTTCGCCATTTATTTCGTCTGAAGGTAGCAGGTGAAATAATAAATCCTTTACAGCTCGTCTATTACACCCATAAGCACAACAGTTCGGCATAGTTATCAGTTTCAAAGCAAAGACGTTTTTCTTCCCACTACAGCTACAATATACCACGTGGCTCAGTTGGGGGCAATATGGCGTCGCGCTACGTCCAAACCAATCACCGCGCGGTATTGGCGGCATCCACTTGGACAATCAATCGCCATATACTCCTGTTCAACTGGCATAGCAGAGCACAACACTGAAATACTTGCTTGTTAGCTACTGTCCGTCCAGATAAAAAAAATACCTTTTATTACTTTAGGAATTTTCATATTTTAGTAAAAGATTCCATATTTTTGGGAAAGTTTCTGAAGAAAGGCTGCAAAATTTGAAATCTTAAAGCAAGAGAAAAATTGAGAGATTATGTTTTTTTCTTTTTCGTCCCTTTCTTAATAAAAACAATTATGTTGTCACTGGGAGACCTGTTCAGTTCACTGTCAAAGCTTAAAAAACACTTACGAAATGCATGATGATGTACATCTAACTGCAACGGCAGCACACGAGTAACTAAAATTTCTGATGTAGGTCGCTCACATGGCTGGATGTATAGTTATCAAGAGAGCAGTTGAGCTTGCCAGCAGTACTAACTATAATGTCAGTGCATGTGAAACTGGCAGATATTCATTTTACCTTAGCTTCTCATAGCCACCAGAGAGTATGCTCAAGTAGCTATACTATTACTATGTTTTATAAAACAATATAATACTTCCCTCTTATGCCATTTTTAATACGGATCACGCCTCACCATCTAGGATTTATCAATTATTCGCCGTAATTTCTATAAAAAAATATTTGGCGAAGTTTTTCGTATGGTACGTCATAAACGATAGCTTTATAAGCTTTGTCTACAGTCTATTCGTGATTACTTCCAATTTTTCTGAAGCCCTGCTAAAGTTATGCTTTATCACTCTTATCCTCCGCCTCATGAAAACGAAGCTCAAATAAGTTTAAACATTACACCAAAGTGACAACACACCGCATTTGTGCGCGCATTATTAAATAACATTTTGCATGAGAACTGTTTCTCACTTACCAACACACCTATTATAACTCCTTTTTTTATAGTTTTTTTTTATAAATGCAGTGTTTTAACTTAAATATTATATGTAAGAAAAAGTAAAATTTAACCAAAAATAGGGTATTTTTATAATAATTGAGATATGAAACGCTTTAAATACACGCTATATTTAGGAAACAAACAAATTCAAGATGCATGGGGTGATTTTTCAAAGGGGTGACTAAGAAAGTGTGAAGATGCCGCGAATAGACTAAAGTTAGTACAGCTGCACTTCATATGGTTTGTCCTGGAAGCTGATACCAGAAATGTTGCTAGCCAACAGTAATCAAACAATGCCCACTTTAGAAAACACGCAAAGCATTATGCTATGCCTTGTCGATGCCTAAAATATAATACAGAATGTGGCGAAAGTCTGGAAGTTCAAGGTGGCTGGAAATAATTCCGCTGAAAGGCCAAAAATATAAATATATAATTATGAATACAGGTGTTTAAAATAGGTGTTTAAAGTGTTTTTGTTGGTTTCCTCCATGGGGAGGGGGTGGAGGATTTCGTGACCTTATAAGAGTCTGGACTTCCACTGAAAAAAATGCTCTTATTGTAAAAAGATACCTGCTTATTTGTAGCTAAGATTCATGCATGTTTTTTTTTTCGTATTCTTATTGTGATTTGTTTAATGTTTAGATAGTATTTACACATAAGCGCTTAGAAATATTGGTATCAATGTAGTTGAAATTGATTTACTTTCTTATTTCCTGTTGCAGGTTATTCAAGCATAAAGTCACCCTTGTGAGCAAGATTAAGTGGTCTTACCAGCGGAGGATATTTGGAAGATTTTGTTATTTTTTTATTTGATGTTTTTCGCGTCATTTATAAAGATAGAATGGTTTGATAGTTTTGCCTTGGTGCCTAAATTTTCATTAAATTTTTATTTACTTTTATTAAACAGCAAAAAATATTTGGATGTCTAAAAATTTACTTAATGAAATCATGGAATATTTCAAAACCTTCACAGAATTTTTAAAAATTGTACTTTTTGTACTTTATTAAATCAAGAAATAACCTAAAAAATTATTTTCAGATAAAGAAAAAAAGTCTTCAAATAGAATTGTTTCTTTTGTAATGTAATTTTTAAAATGTATTTTGTGGTTCCTAATACTGATGTCAAACAATGTTTTGTTATATTTTTGTTACCAAAGAAATGTATCATCAAATATATCTATTTTAATTAACGCAATGTTTATTTATGTAAATAGAGAAAAATTATAATGTAAACCAAAGTTTAAAAATAATGTAATTTTATTACTACTCTTGTTTTATAATTGTAGTTACGTCATTACCTGTTTCAGTGTATTTCGTCGTTAACCATTCTTGTTTTATTAGTCTTAAAATCAAACTTTTTTCTCTTATACTTATAAAAGTAAAACTTGGATCACGTGAGATAGTGAGGGTATCTGATGGTCAAACGTAAGTGTGCCATTGAAAATGTTAAAGGACTATCTTCTGAACGCTACGCAATTGAAATTGGTGTTACGTCGTGCTTTTATACGGACGAACTACGTTAAGTGAAAGTATGTGACAATATTCGGTCATTCACGAAGCCTACAAGAGACATTTTCACTTGTGTAGAGAAAGTTTGACAAAAATGAGAGCAAATTATAATGTTTGGTTTCTGAGTGTTCGATTGAGTACATTTAAAAAAAGTAATGGCCTATATTTGGTAAGCAAAAATTTTGTCACTAAATATTAAATGTTATTCACTAATTGTTTGGTGAGTTACTCTCATGTAATGTATTCTCATGTTAAGTCGTTATTAAAGATTTAATGAATTGAAGTGTTAATTTTTTCCACAAATTTGGAGAACATTTTTTTTTTTTACCAACCGAGAATGTTTTGATGAATGGTATCGTCTCGCAATTACGTTTAAAGTATTTTCATTTTATGTTTTTGTATTATTATTTTTACTTGACGCTTATTTTTAATAAAACTGAGTGTAAATGATAAAAATTATAGTGCCCCTTGCCTGCAAACTTAATATCGCGAAGAAAATTTCTGCCAAACAAAACTTCGGGATTATAAAACATTAATGAGAGAAACGTTTCTTTGAACATGGACAAATAGGAATGGTTTGAATGCAGCCACTGTCCATCATGTGGTTACTGGGGCACAAATTAAGTCTGAATGTATGCGTTAATTTTTACAGGAACAGCATATCTTCTTATTTCCAATTATAATGAAACTGAATTATACGAAATATTATTTATTTAAATTGGCCACTTTGTTGAAAGGATAAAGGCACGCTAATTAAATTTGGTTTTATTTTCTTCCATCTGTTCGTAAGTCAAATAACCACAGTAAAAAATATTTATATTCAATTTAAAATAAAGTTTTTTTTTTTTAATGGTGGTTACTGAAGAACTTCTGCCGATGTTTTAAAATGAGAACGAATATTGTACTCTTCTATAATAAAAATAATCAAACAAATGGAATTAAACGAAAAAATAATTTTACTAATGAAAATTTAGAAATACAGATAAATAATATTTTTATTAAATTTCCTAATTATATGCCAGGAAAAGCTACCGAGGTTGTAAATATCTACGGAAATACTTACAAGTATTTTTTTATATAGTGAACGAAATCGCACTGAAACGAACTATATGCACGGAAAAGATGTGACTTTTCATAGAAACAGTAAAAATGTTATTTTATTGAAGTAGATTTATCATGAAAGCAATTAATCTATTTGGACCCATATTCTCTACATGAGAAAATTTTCGCGAATGAAAAATATTGGCACTTAAATAACTTCATCTTATTGTTATTCAAACAGATATGGAGTATACAAAATTAGAAATTAAAGTGTACTTAATACATTTTTTATCGTATCACTTTGGTTCGAAATTGTTTATTTCTTTTAAGTAACACTCGAAGATTTAAAATTACAAACAGGAGTTCACAAAACACACATGTTGGCCTCGTGTTTTAACCTCTGTACTCGATATAAATTGAATTTTTTTTTGACAGAGCCAATATTAATAATGTAATAGATTTTTAGTCCTAATTCTGCTGATGAAGGGTGATTACTTCATAAGGTTTGATCCTGTACCGTTTTAATATGTACAACGCCCTCCAGCTTAGTTCTGATGTGGCAACGACAACCGATAAAGATTAGCATGCCCGTAAATTTAAAAATCAATCCCGAGCACATCTATTATTCTAAATTGAATTATTATTAATACTCGCAAGTAATAAGATAGGTTCTTATTTTCCTAGCCTCTAGCCAACCAAACTGGCGGGCACTGCAGATTTTAGATTATTTCAGTGTGTAACCTGATGCACGAGCCCATAGGAATAATTAATGAATAAGTATTAACCTAAGAAAACAGCGTAAGATGAAATAAAAAAAACACAATATAATATGAAAATGTACTTCTGGTGTATTTGATTATGAAAAATTAAATATTATATGAAAATCGACTTTCAGAACATTATTCTCCCAATATTAAAATCAAAATGGATGTGAGAAAGAAGGGAGCGGTTGGATTGAAGGAGAGCTAGCTGTCCTATCCTCATAAAGCATCTGTCGTGTCCATCCAGACTGAACGAAGAACAAACAAGAAGCGATGTGACGGAATGGGTAGTGGTCTGGAAATACTATGATGATCGCTACAAAACCCTCTCGCCAAGGTAATCACCACCACGCTATTCACATGAAAGGTGGTTTTTTACGAGATTGCTATCCACATCTTCGATAGTGTTTTTGATATACGCTAAAAAGAAAATAAATGTTATCCACTTACGTTTTTAATTCAGTAAGTTCAGACGTACGAATCAAGTCATCCATCCTTGAAGTAAATTCAAATTTCTGAAACATTTTAATTTATTTCAAAATTGAAGCTGAACGAATCTATGGTTTGAAATTAAACCTAATAAAAATTACAATACCTCATTTTAGTGCCTTTTATTTTGCATAAAATAAGTTTTGTTTCATATGAAAGCAGTTTTGTTAGTTATAGTAGTCATTGGTTCCGATTTCAGTAGCACAGGTGAAATGAATAATGTAATCGAGAATAAATATATTTTTTAATTTTAAACCTCACAGTAAAATTAGTATTATCGACATTTTATTTTACACCTGTATGGAAAACTGAAGACCAGAAGGTATTTAACGAATGTCAGTATATGTTAATTTCTATTTGAATCAAATATTAAAACCTATTTATATTGAAAAATATATCTTCATTTATCGTGCTTAGCCTTATATATAAAGTTTGACGATATTTTTTTATATAAATTTTTTCCCCTTACATATAAATGCAATGAAATTAAAGAATTCAAATAAACTGAAATATTTTAAATTTGAAGGTTGTTGGGGAAAAAAACCATTGTCTCAAATCGTTGTGTAATATGGTATATTGGTTCTTTAATAAAGAACCACTTATTTTGAAAGTTTTAATTTGCCTAAACTCATTGAGAGGATAAGTTTATAACAAAAAAGGACCGCAAGTACAAACGAATTGATGGACTCAAAATAATGAATTAACTTACATGTTTTCATGCCGAAAGAATGTAAAACTGAACAAATTCTTCGACCACACTTAAACTCAACTGCTTTTAAGCGTTCCTTAAATATAACGCTGACTAATAACCACAACAACAAAGGACACCATATTGCACGACCATCGAGTGAAGACACTTGGAGCATTACGAAAGAGATTACATCGAGTGGAAAATAAATACAGGCCTAAAGAAACGTGCCCTCCAGGTGCAAAACATGGCTCACAAAAATATATTAAAATAAAATTTTTAACACAGTAGAAATATTTTGGAAATCACATAGGACAATCAGTGTTCNATGCCGAAAGAATGTAAAACTGAACAAATTCTTCGACCACACTTAAACTCAACTGCTTTTAAGCGTTCCTTAAATGTAACGCTGACTAATAACCACAACAACAAAGGACACCATATTGCACGACCATCGAGTGAAGACACTTGGAGCATTACGAAAGAGATTACATCGAGTGGAAAATAAATACAGGCCTAAAGAAACGTGCCCTCCAGGTGCAAAACATTTCTCACAAAAATATATTAAAATAAAATTTTTAACACAGTAGAAATATTTTGGAAATCACATAGGACAATCAGTGTTCNCTCACAAAAATATATTAAAATAAAATTTTTAACACAGTAGAAATATTTTGGAAATCACATAGGACAATCAGTGTTCATTCTCTAGAAAAGGATGTTAAAAAATACCAACAGCGGCAGTGTGTGATACGTGACAACGAATTAAAAATCTTACAAGGGGGAACACATGTCCGCATATGCTAAGATTGGCGGCTGGTGGTGACAAAGTGGGATAAGCCTAGACTATTTTGTTTGGGTTGCTATGAATGATATGGTATATGAGACTCCATTAACAGCTGAAGAAGATATTATCACACGAATCAAAACCACAGCTTAAATACGTAGCACACAAACCAGGCTCCTTTGACCTCCACCTCCGATGTATGTTTTGTAATGAAGTTAGTGGTCGGCAATTTGAACGCCCTTTATATTCCATGTCGTCATGCTCTTGTTGGATTGATGATGGTGTCTTACTCATTAAATTTGTAGCTAACCTCACGTCCTATGTCCGAAGCGCTGTAATATAGAATAATCGGGATTAGAACGCCTGGATTACAAACTGTTGTTATAAAAAAAAGTTGTATATGATATTGCACGCAGGGTGTCATAAAATGTTCGGTAAGGTTCAAAGTTTCAGATTTACCTTAGTACATTCCGATACAGAAGTCATTTGTAGCCCCGCAGAAAAGACGGTATTCTGTCTCCTTCCACGTCTTCAGAATGGTGCCCGGAGTTACAGTTGCAATTGCTGCAGATATGCTCTATTTAAGGCGCTGGAAGTTCCATATCTTCCACGCATACACAATTTTCTTAATGTGTCCCCACAAAAAAAATGTCCAGTGGTGATTGGTCTTGTCTTCTAGGTAGCCAGGAAATCGATCCACCCCTTCCAACCCAGGCATTTGAGAAAATCGCACTCAGAATATCACGAACAAAGCGACTGACATGAGGAGGAGCGCCGTAGTGCATGAAAATAACTCTACGCTCCACTTATTTTTCATAGTCTTTAAGCTGCGGAAACAAGTACAGTTTCAGCGAGTCAAGGTATACAGTACCAGTAATGGCGCTTACACTGAAGAAGAAGGGACCAACAACACGATCGTACAGCAGTCCCACCAAAAATTGACACTGGTAAACCCTTGAACGTTCCCGAGTTTCTCTCGGTGGCTGTGAACCTCGAATGCAACAGTTATGTCGGTTAACGCATCTATTCACATGAAATGTTGATTTGTCGGTAAAATAATCGTGCTGTAGAAATGTTTCATTGTCATCGACGATGTAGAGCATATGCCTTGCAAATTACACGCGTTTTCTGTGACGCCCGGATTTATTTAATGTAGTAACGAGCCTTGGGCGTTTCTACAGAACATTTTGAATTGTAGTTTTCGTAATCCCTAATGCTAAACTTATACCAGCAATTGGTTTTTTTTTGGACTTATAATGCAAGATTTCCTTATGCGTTCCACTTTTTCTCCTGATGTTCTTGGCCGGCCAGATGTTTTTCTCTTCTCGACACTGCTGGTCTCTCTGAAGAGATTCATCCACCGATTCAGAGCCTTGTAATCCGGAGGTATTTCCTCGTGGGTGGAAACTTTGCCACTCACGTTGCACTAATACAACCGGTTTTGGTTCAGCATAACATAACACAAACGACGTCTTCTGTTCAACGGCCCACGTCCTGCCAAGTACCAACTCAAACTGACAACAGTGTGAACATCCACCCCTCTCCCACATGTGTCCACCTCTCTTAGTTTGACGGTCAAACAAGACATTTACACCGTACAGAACATTTTAGGACGCTATGCGTGTATGTCCGTTACGAAATTATTTTATGAAAACTGTTTGTAATAGCGGAATTCTTTTCCGTTGACCCACGCCCCGTAGCAGACAAACCACCCCTTTCCAGACATGGTTTCCCTGTCGTAAAATGTTCAATTCGTGGTCCTGTAACACATATTGCACCCTGCTAGTGTTTTAATTATTCTGTATTCACGCATATGTATACGTAATTCTGAAATTCAAAGTGGTGGAAAGAAATCGACGAAATAGAGGTTATCAACCACTTGACCAATTTCGGTTAAACAAATTTTCCTTTAGTTTTATTTACATATATATATATATATATATATATACACTGAAGAGCCTAAAAACTGGGATAGGCGTGCGTATGCAAATAACCGNATATATATATATATATATACACTGAAGAGCCTAAAAACTGGGATAGGCGTGCGTATGCAAATAACCGAGGTATGGAACCAATCAGAGTAACGCGATGCGGTTGGCAGCTATATCGGTTACTGCTGCTACAATGGCAGGTTATCAAGATTAAAGTGAGTTTGAACATGGTGTTATAGTCGGCGCACGAGAGATTGGACATAGCATCTCCGAGGTAGCGATAACATTTGGATGTTTTCGTACGACCATTTCACGAGTGTACAGTGAATATCGGGAATCCGGTAAAACATCGTATCTTCGACATCACTGCGGCCGGAAAAAGATCGCGAAAGAACGGGACAAACGACGACTGACGAGAATCATTAAACGTGACAGACGTGCAACCCTTTCTCAAATTGGCGCAGATTGGATTTGTGAACTGCCCTGCAGGATTCATGGTGTGAATTGCCTCCTACATACCTTCAGACATTAGTCGAGTCCATTCCATGTGGTCTTGTGGCGCTTCTGCGTGCTCGGGGGGCCCTAAACGATATTAGGTAGGTGTACCAGTTTCTTTGGCTCTTCAGTGTATATACGTGTGGTGTGTACCGTAGCTGTTTATGACCCAAAATATGAAAATGACTAGCAGAGAAAAAAAACATCTTTCATCGCCTAGCACTAATTGATAATGTTTTTAACCATATATATTACAGGAAGGCAAACAATGTTGGCTTTCTAAGGTCTGTGTATCTTGCATATATTAAACTAATAAACACACTGGTTGGATTAGGAACATTATGTGGGTTACGAATAAAACACAGCTACAACGAAGAGTACAAATCTTTATTAAATTAAAAATCGAATGCATTTTAACACAAATATTATGATCTAAACAATAAAATTACAAAAATGGCTATGGATCATATTATTTGTGTTTACACCCAATACTGTTTGTACGCGATTACAAAACACATGCCCTGCAAAAAGCTATTGCGTTAGAATAGCGATCGTGAGTGAACTTCCTTAGCGATACGTTCAACATGTCAAGAAAATCTTAAAAAAAGAAAATAATAAATAACCCTTGGGCGATTACCTGGATTGTTGATGGTTTTAATTCCGATTATTATACCAGATATCAGCAAAATAAAAGCAGCATTTACTTGGCATTAGCTGGTCATGCATATTAAACAATTTACTTTATTTTAAATCTCAAAATTCTGGTAACTTGGCAGTGTGCCATGGTACTCTGAAGCACCACACCACTCTGTTAATGGAAAATAAATCTAACGAGTAATCAAATCATAAAATCACATATCTCTTCAGAAAAAATTCCAATGTTCTGGCAACACAAAATTACTATTGAGGCTTTTATTTAAAAGCTTGTTGTAAATTTAAAAACGTTGTGATAAGTTTAATAATTTTAACAATTTACAAAGTCTTACATCACTATAATGTAAATACACTGTTGAAGTGTTAATTTTAATAAAGCCTATAAGGAATGTTGTCGCAAAAAAATGCTGTGTCTCGCTAAAAATAAAAGAAACAACAAAATATTTTGTGTTACTGTGACATTAAAGTTATTTACAACCAACACAAGTTTACACTGACTTGGCATTGTAAAATGGAGGAGAGTAGTGAACAACGATGACCTCGTAAAATAAAACCAATACATACATTTAAATTTTAAAGCATAGTATGAGAACTAACTATAGTTGAGATCAGCTCTCAAGCCATGCAAAGTAGTTCACGTGTGCCAAAAATGCACATATTTCTAGAGCATAAAGTGTTTCCCTATAACGAGAGAGAACTCTTAGTTTGTCGTTTTATTGCAGTGAATATCCCCAACATTAAACACCGTAAGATATGTTAAAATAGAGCAGTTGTAGGACGTCGAGCTCTTTAGACGCGCGTGCCCCCGGCGGACGTTTTTTTTTTGTTTGGTAAAATTTTTTTAGTAACAAAATAGTTGTACTTAATTTATTTTTTTATATTTTTTTCAGCAAAGAAATACAATAGCAATTTTAACACAATTGGTAACTTCTATTCAACACAAAATTGGTTTTGCCTCAATATTCTCACCACCTTAATGTTGACGAACAGTAAGGAAATACCAACAGTGTTACAAAAATGTTGAATGTTACATTAGTTTTAATAACCAACATTATATTACATTAATAGAAATATGGCGGACCAGCAACAATATTCACATTTGAAGTAAATGACTACATCTTGCGTTGTCAACATACGAAATCTGTTTTAAATCGGTTTGAATGGTTTCCGAGGTAAGAAATATCACCCAACATTTTAAAGTGACTGCCATTTTGAAAGTAATTGTCCGGCATTGTCGAAAAATATGAAAGTCAGGTGTCCTTACTTAGAACCATATGTGTACTAAGTTTAGTGAAATACGGTTATCGCGTTCAAAAATTGAAAGAGGGGAAACACACGAAAAGACAAACACGCACAGGGACACGCACTATTATACACAGACCGGGAAGTGATCTTATATACCTTTCGTTCCTTCGGAAAGTATGCTAAAAATTACTTTTGTATTAACATTAATACTGTTGGTAAAGCATTACACTTGTTCCTGTGTGTGTGTATATATATACATATACATGTATATACATATATACTGGTTGTGCAAAAAAAATTATATTAAACACCAGAATGAGGTAGATAAGTATTAATGGGGAATAGTTTGTCAAGGAAACAATAGTCTAACGTCCATAGTTAACCCACTATCAGTGGCAATGTGCAGGGGCGGTTAGGCAATTATAAAATTTGGCCACTAAGCAGTGAAATGAAAATACACTTTATTTATACATTTGAGCTGAAGGCATGGTGACAGAGTGTCTGTTGGATGTCTATTCAAAGTGTATGTTCTAACTGTTCGCCACCGTCCGCATGTTGCGACGCACATGTGCAAAGATTTCCGGCGCAATGGACTCACCACTCGTGCCAAGTGGTGTGGCATACACCATCGATTTGATGTTACCCCACAGCCGAAAGTCAGGTGGTGTGATGTCAGGTGAGCGTAGTGGTCGTCCTATGGGGCCTCCCATACATATCCTCCGGTTCGGGAAGTGCATGTCGAGGTGCCGGCGAACCGCAATAGTGAAATGAGGTGGGGTCCCGTCCTAATGAAACCACATCGCCTCACGAGCATCTAAAGGATCGTCCTCCAAGTATTCCGGTATCACGTCCTGCAGGAACTTAATATACGTAGCACCTCTGAGACTGCGACCTTGCGGTACTGAGTGGTGTTATCAGGCACGCAGACCTACTCATAGACTGGTTACAATGCCTCGTACACAAGGTTGCATACCCGCCCGTGAAAATTGCCGCTGCCATTAGCAGGTTAACTACGAACGTTAGACGATTGGTTCCTCGATGAAATAATCTCTATCTCTGCTTATCTACCACACACTGGTGTTTATCACTTATTCTATAACGCGCTGTATGAACACACACACACACACACACACACATATATATATATATAAATTTTCGATTCAGGAAGTAAACTCAGTTCAAAATTACAATTATTAGTACGAATAGAATTTCAGTGCCTGGTTGAAATGTCAAAGCAAGTGATTTGCAACAAATGAAAACTATGTAATATTATATGACCCACTTTACGAACAACATAGAATGATATACTTTCTTCGAATATTGTAGCATTAGTAATTCTGGCAGCCTCATGTTTAACAAGCTCCCAGAAAATAAAATGAGAGAAACAAAGACAAACTCACTGAAAGAAGAGCCTAAGAGACTGAAAGAAATTATTTAAGCAACTGCTCGGATCACAAAGTAGACGGTATTAACCGCTTACAAAGCTGTCAACTAAGGGTGATCTTAAGGACTATTCTTGGTAACGAGTAGTTGATGATTATATATATTTGTGAAGGTAATTATAATATATTCACTTACCCTAATATACTCCCAAACATCTTGACCAACGCAGACTTGATTTCATTGAATTTCTGAACATATTTTCTTGGTTACATTTTAATATAAGCACCACATTTATTGTTCCTTGTTTAAACGCTTTCACGTGTGTTACTTGAAACTATACGTTGCTTTCTTCAGAACAGGCACAACGAAAAACTTGTACAAATATTTACCTCTTAAGGATAAGCACAATGTTCTCTATCATATCGAATTTGGTAAAAAAACGCTTTTTGTACTCAGCATATGCTAAGTAAAAAAAGTATGATATCTAATCGCAAACTACTTTTGGCCATTAAACTGAAAAAATTATACATTTAGTGTTAGGGTGTGTTCAAGTACTTACTATTCTGACATGTGGAAAAGGATTTTCCCCATAACGTAAAGTACAAATACAAACTCAAATTATATAAATTATTCAAGGGATTTATCTGTTTTATCGAGAAACGTTAAGCCATGTATACATAGGACAAACTTACGTTGCTTCCTTACATGAAATACTACAAAATACTTATGCATAAATTGAAAGCTAATTTAATCTCGAAAAAAACAGTATAATTGTTTCTGTATTAAGTTTATATATAATTATTGATTTAAAGATCAAACTAGAAGAAAGTAACGATAAATATCTACTCAAAATTTAAGATTGACTTTTAGCTACTCCATAGATGTAATTGTGGTCAAAACGTACTCACGCAACGGAACGAACTATATACCGAGAATTTCAAAGCGCGCCTTGATTATCCCGATTTCCTGTATACGCGCGTTTTCACCATCTCACCCCCCTCCCTCAGCCCTTTCACGCTACCACAATTCCCTCTGTCTCGTAACTGGATTTTCGCTATAAAGGTGCACTCACAATGCTGGAATGGGCTTCCTTCGCGGCTGGCTGGATGTGAATGGTTCGGAAGACCTGCGCACGAAACAATGGCAAAATCATGTTTACGTGTGTTCAGGGACCTGCGTTTAATTTGTTTGGAGAGGTTCGCCTCACTTTGTTTGGGCGAAATTTCCTCACAGAAAGCACTTCAAATCCACTCCACAGTGTCGTGTGGCACTTCAAGAATCCCCGATAATCATAAAACAACATTTCTCTATTGAGTTCCGTGGGAAAATATTTTGATAGACGGGAAGGCGAAATTCTAACACATTTGCCGTTAGTAGAAAGGTAATATTATTAAAATTTGCACAGTGGAACAATGCAAAAAAATTAAAATATATCTTCTACTTCGGTTGAACCACTAGGTTACTCGTTTCACTATGCGACAAGACGTCCGCCTCCAAACGCGACAATCCGGATTCAACCCCCGGCGGATCCGAATGCGGAATTCCGCATGTGAACCGCAGCAGACGTTATCGATAGTTGCCGTATTTTCTCTGGGGTCTACCTTGAATTACGTTTCATGTCGCCGCCTCTCCGTAACACTGTCTCGCTTGTTACCACGCCTCAGGGATTAAGTTGGTTTTAACTACTGTCAAAAACCCCCCTTTTCAGTAGCATAATTTAAAAATGATTTCTTCGTTACGAAAGATGTTTAAAAAGGACTACATTTAATAAGAATTATAGGCTTTCTGGTAGCATTATTATCAGTAACTTCAACAGTCATACTCTTCAGGTTGATGGTCTATAAGATAAAGACTGCACGCAATTTCAATTCCTTGCGCTTAAAGAATACCAGACATTCAGTGTGCTTACCTAGGCCACCCTTGGAGCTCTTGCGATTCCTGGTCTCGGGCACGCAAAGTAGTTCCAGCCAGATGGTCATCTTAAGGATTCTACTACTGTATAATTTTTTGAAGATCTATTGTTTTTCAATGAAAGTTCAAAATTAGTTTAACATTCTAGCATCGCCTCCTCTTTTCTGAAGTTATTCTATTCGCAACGGAATTGCTCCTTAATTTTTGCATATGGGAATCACGCCGGACGATGCCACTGGTCAGCGGATTTTTTCAGGGATATCACTTTTTCTCCGCCCTTGCATTAGCAGCAAAATATATTGCAGAACATAACAAAATCATAATATCTAACTAATCTATTGCAACACCAAATAGTGATTAATGAATTGGTCAATCAATTGAGTTAACTTAGCGAACAATAGTTGACAATTCCGTCTTGTCATCATGCATAAGAAGATTTAATTTTTCCTTCCTTGAAGTTACACTTTGTTCTCCGTAGAACACTTACTCCATAAAAAACCTTTGAAATTCCCTCCGTACGTGAATGGACTTGGCACAGGACCTGGGATAATCATTCCCGTAAAAATTTAACTTACTACTTTTGGCCAATATAACTGATTAATAATTTGCACATTAAAATGTTTTGGTGGTGATAGCTTGTAAGGCTTTCCTGATTTTTTGTAAGAAACTAACGCCACTATCCCACAACGAAATATTTGCAAAATTCGCAGATTTGTTGTTAGTAAATAATTTTTCCGAAATTATGAAAACGTGTTGTAGTAATATCATTGTAAATGTGATTTAATCATTTTTGAAGGGAAGTGTGTTTTTTCTCAAGTTTTAATTTCATCTGGGAATTTATTCGTTTGACATGAGTTTCGTTGCTCTGTTCTTACAAGCGTTTTCTGTTAAACACCAGATTTATTCCCATTATGTTACAAGATGAATTCGAGGTGCAATGCGAATCTTACTTTACATCAGGGCATCGCCCGCTTTTATCGTAGACCAGCGTAGTCTGCTAAGCGCAAGGCCTGTGATCCTCGCTAGATTATTTTCAGTGCACGTTGGTACAGAACATGCGTCCTAGCAAACATTTCACAACGAACGAATATTAATTTGCCAGTGTTGCCAAACAATTTTTGGCGTCTCTTCTTTCAAGGACTAGAGCTGCACACTTAAGTTCAAGACGTGTTTGGCGTGTGCGCATGAACAGGTTTTACGTAACGTTCCCTTCTTTTCGTTGCTTAAAAGTGCGTGGGACAACATAACCTTTTAACACGTCGACTGGAGTCTAGAGATTTTTTTAACCCAACATAATAATGCTAAATAAAACTTACAAGCGGGTTTTTCTGCAACATTGTGAGCAATCATTTTGCAGTGGTGGTAAATTTATTTCACGTATTATCATCCGCCGCGACAACATGTAAAAATGTACGGCGTCAGAGATAGCTCGGCATGCTGCAACAGACGCTTTGTTCACCGCAAATATATTTTTCATTGGATATGGACCACTGCAAAGCACTTTTTCCGTAGAAAAACTTTTATTTGATCTATATATTAACGACAACGATTATCTTGAATCATCGTCTCAATAGTTCAGCACAATCTTTTGTGATAAATCATGTTCTGTATTTTCAAGGTAAGCCAATCATATCAATGATCTAAGTTTATTTGGTAAAGTAATGCAATTGTATAAAGAAAAACAAAATCCAATATGGATGTGGGTATAGTGGATTTTTATGTTATAATATTTTTAAATAGAAGCAGTTGCCGTTCAATTAATATTTAATAACTTCAAGTGCAGTATATAATTAGTACAAAATGACTTTGTGCTTATGGGACATAAAAAGTATGCTCCAAAATGTACATATATACAGGGCGAGTTTGAAAACACAGACAAACTCTGACTGCGTATTTCTTTTGAAAAATTACTTTGAAAACATATGTGACGTCTACGATGCCTCTTAATGAATGGTGTTAAGCAACGTGAAGGGGAAGCTGAAACCTATGATTAGCCGACCACAAGTGCTGAATGCGGGATTTATGGTAAGTGATCTCATGCACTGTATATTTCTCTAGAACATTCAACGAAACAAAATTTACAAAATTATTATACCTTAACACAAATCCAAGTCAACAAATTCAGTTAAAAATCATAGCAACCAGAAAATATTGTCTATAACAAAAAAATTATTTCATAAATTTTCACAAGAAGTGCACAACGTTGCAGCGTTACCGAATAACTTAAAAAACTAGTCATTGCACTCCGCCAGAATGGTACAAATTCTTAAATCAAACAACAACAAGCACCAGAATTCAAAATTCGATTTGTTTTTCTTTCTACTGCAAGGTGGGATTGTGATGTGAACGTTACAAGAATAACTAATCAGATGATTTTGCACTAATACTTATTCTTAAGACATTGTGGGCGGTGCAATCACGATCCCGAACTTGCTACTTCTAGAATGTGAGACAGTATCTGGAACCCGCGTGTGCGGATAAGTGAACTGGCTGTGCGAATCTGTAGCATGGCCGCCAAGATCTCCCGACTTGCCTCCAATAGAGTCACGTGAAGAAACAGGTTTACCAGACGCGGGGAGGACTTCATTGGACGGGGTGTGAATGTCGTTAGTAAAATATAATGGTAGTATCTTGGACTGTGTTCTCTGTCTATGGTACACAACTGTACCGTCTGCAGACATATTGTCATCAATTGCTGTAATTAATATGACGAGTAACGTATTTTGGAATTGAATTCTCACAGACCCACTTTGCGAGCGTCTCCCAGTCGACACGTGTCACGAGGCAGGTGGCGGATCGCAGTTACACGTGTCCTGCGGCTTAGGCCTTCCCTACCACCCCCCTTNCCTTTGCCACTAGCAAGCCGTGAGATCTGTTAATCGCAGAGGTTTCACGAGATAGAAAATAATCATGCATAGTTTGCCTTAATTCAGAAAACACGCACCGCGGAAGAAACAGATGACGAGCTGGATAATTGTGCCGATAACACCCCTCTCCCCCATTAGCTAACCACAGGGCAAGGTGGAAAACCACCGAGAAGACCTAGCTGACGAGAGCAAGCTAGGAGCAAAGTGTTACCCCCCCCCTGCCAGAACCTTCAGGAACCAGAGCAAGTGTATTGAAAGGCATTGTTCTGCATTCCACCACCTCACCCCATCCCCCCACCAATAATAGAGACACATGCGGACACTTAATGACGGACACTGGCAAGCATAAAAACCCCTTTACAAGAGAAGTGGAGCTCAGTTCATTAGTACCGCGCAGAGAGGTCAGTCAGTTGATTATTGCGGAGCCGAGAGGTTAGTCCGAGGATTCAGTCAGTTCTAGTGTACCGCGCAGAGAGTCAGTCAGTTCTAGCGTACCGCGCAGAGAGTCAGTCAGTCGGTCGAGAGGCCGGGAATCGGATTCCCGGCCACAACAGTACGTCAGTAGAGCCGTCCAGGGGAGACGACACCTATTGCGGGCCTGTTTCCAAGGCCGCCCCACACCGCTGGAGCTCACCCACCACAGCTGACATCATACCAGCAATCGTTAAGTATCCAATCGCAGCGCAGAGAAGCCCCTCACTTAACCACGAAGTCGTCCGCAGTTAATCCGAATAGTCAAATAGCCTAATTAGAGTACCACACCTCTCAAGTGTNAAGTCGTCCGCAGTTAATCCGAATAGTCAAATAGCCTAATTAGAGTACCACACCTCTCAAGTGTTGATGGATGTAATTCTTGTGTAAACTCCAAACAATATATTCTTCCTTCAAAATGAAACAATAAAATACTACATTATTGCATACCCATTAACCTTCAGGCATCATATAGTTTGTGCCTGGAGGCATTAACTACGACGCTATAGGTCACCCTGTCTTCCACAGTGGCGGTACATCGTCATTGTTATTTGGCGAACAACTGTGGGGCCCAGCCATAACATAAGTGTAACAGTACGTAGCGTCAAATATCTACACTATATTAATGTGCTTACAGTACTGAATTTTTTCGTTTCTTGCAAGTTTTTTCTTTGCGATATCTTGCACGAAGTATTGGTGCTGCCTACAAGCCATTAGTTGTATTAATGTTGCTGAAAATTTTGATGCGCTTTAAATTAAATGGATGGATAATGATCAGTTAAATAATAGTTACCAGTTTTATAAATTATGGCGCACTGCTGAATAAATTAACATCATCCTTTTACTAAACCTGACTTAAAAATTTTATACGCAATAAGAGGGTGTTGACGCTTCTTATGATTGTTATGGTAAGAGGTATTTACAGATCTCTACTCTTAGGTTGAAAACCTCGTAACATAAAACACAGTTGCGTTAATTAATATATATATATGTATGATAATAAAATAAAGAAAGATTTTTGAGTTAACACTAGAAGAATTGAACTGAAATTTTTGGTAACTCGGTATGTACAAAAATTTTATTTTAAATATCTAATGATTCCAGGAATATTTCTTGTATAATTGAATTGATAATACTGTCACATTTAGAATAAATTACTTCGTTACTATTTTTTTGAAGAAATTCCAATTAATTATTGCATAAAAATATGACGGAATTGAAGAGAAAAGTAATAAGACTTATTTATGGTTAATTTTTAGACGGAATCTATTTTAGAAATTGGTGCTCTAAAAATAATATCAGTAAATTGACTATATTATTACAATAATTGCTGCCAGTAAAATAGTTTGGGTTATATTCTACTCAACATTTTCAGAAATACAAGCACAAGGCAACCTGAATAGGAAGGCTGCACTTTTCAAACTAAATAACGTATATATTTAAAATGTCTTTATTGAGGCGAGCAGCCACCGTGCCATTTGCATGACAAAGTTGTTTACCTAGTTCCTGGCATATTGAATAAATGCTCTATGTTTAATATTTTAGTAGTTTTCTAAAAGGCAAGCAAACGAAGCCGAAAATTAATGACTTCAATGCTCGCAGTCAGTCCTGACAGCGTGCCTGGTTCCGTTGAAACAGGTCAAATGGGATCCTATATATAGCACTCACGCTAAGATTTTTATGGTTGTACATTCTTAGAAATAAGCGCATGGACCACTAAAACATGCGAGTTTCAGTTGTCTACTACAGCATGTGTGTACGCTTATTTTGTCGGAAGTATGCTGGGAAGTTGTAGAGGTACAGAAAGCTTTACTCATTTAGGTGCCGCTTACACATTTTGCGGTTTAAGAGGGACATGGGTTTCTGAATTTGATGCTTCGAAGTCACATGTCAAAGCACCGATTTTGGTTGAAATCAATTTAATGATCCTGAGATATGAAATTCAATCAAGAAAAAATTAATGACAACAATTTTGAAAACAATTATTCAACAAGTTTTGAAAACTATTAAAGTCCTGGGTTATTTTTAAGTTGCGGGAATATATCGCATTTCTTGGAATTGTATACATTATTAAAATGCACTCACACACTTGCAGAAAAAAAAATTATCTCATAAATGATCTTCTGTCGTAAAGCAGGACAGTAAAAAATACACAGTGTCAGATGGACCACTGGATACCCGATAACTGATCTTATTTATCGTCTGAACAACGAATACTTTGATTTATGCTGAAGTCATAAGCCTTACTTTCCTCTACTTTATATAATAATCTCTGAAAAATAGGTAATATGTNCTTTGATTTATGCTGAAGTCATAAGCCTTACTTTCCTCTACTTTATATAATAATCTCTGAAAAATAGGTAATATGGATAAACAAATTTTCGATTCGGAAATATCCTTTTTATAAGGATGCTTGTTTTGAACAAAATAACTACATTTTTGCTTTTGTATTGCATGATTTCTCAGTCATACAAGTTGCCTAACTTGTAAATCTTAAAAACATCTTCCCCCTTATTTATTACTNACTTTGATTTATGCTGAAGTCATAAGCCTTACTTTCCTCTACTTTATATAATAATCTCTGAAAAATAGGTAATATGTATAAACAAATTTTCGATTCGGAAATATCCTTTTTATAAGGATGCTTGTTTTGAACAAAATAACTACATTTTTGCTTTTGTATTGCATGATTTCTCAGTCATACAAGTTGCCTAACTTGTAAATCTTAAAAACATCTTCCCCCTTATTTATTACTTTTTTTTTTTTTTCATCTTTCCGTCGGTTTTTGTAGGATGACCACCAAATTAAAAGATAAAATCATTTATGTATCCAAAAACAATGGAAGAAAAAGGGAAGCCAAGACAACTTTAATGCAATTTTCGTAATGGATGTAAAGGAAGTAATTTTAAAATAAAAAAATAAATACAAAGGTTTGCCTTCTCAATCCCTTTGCAAATCACTCTGTCTTCAGCGACTTTATGGCATTGTTGTTGAGCTATTACAAACAACTAACTTTTGGTTGTACAAGAACATTTCATTAGTTTTTGCTCCACTTTATTGCAAAAACGTTTGTTTCGAGTACGAAAAATATGTTACACTGTCACAAATTAAACTCGCCTTAAAGTCAATTACTGAAAACATATAATGCTACAAGGCTCAGGCAAATATCAATGCTAGTAAACTTCTAATAAAAAAATTGTATGCTGCAGCAGTTTGTGCGAAGCAGTAGAATGCGTCCTTAACTTCCCAAGGAACTTAAAAACATGAAACCTTTATACACTGCCAACTGAATACAGTTTTATGACTTCAACATATAACAAATGGAATGTGACATTAAACTAAAACACAGCATACTCATGTCAAAAGTATTACAGACATGTTTTAATGGTAAATTTGTGAAGATTTTATAACGGCTATCATGGCACCCAAATTACTCTCATTGATGATAATTAGCTCTCTGTTTACATAAAAAAGAAAATTACAAAATCAGCTCTCGCCAAAACCGTTCTACAAGGTCTATAATTTATCGCTTGGAAAATGTGCATTTTCATGTACACATAATGTGACGTACCTCACTGCAGTGCACGTAATAAATAATTTTGCGTTATATATTTTGAAAATATTTAATTTTAGTAGCACAATTTACTTCGTTATTACGTCAAGCGTCTCGTTACAAAGAATATATTTTTCCAGGAGGTACAATATTCCATAGCTGAATTATTTGAATTTTTTCGTGTGTGAAGCTGTCATTATACTTTCATATAGCGAATTCTTAACTGCATTCCATTTTTTCAGGCATAAAAATATGCGAGTATGACGTGTTTGGTAGTTTCCTAGCTGTGTGACGTATCTCAAGCATCCTATACTCATGTTGACATGAGAGTATCTTATTATTGGTTATATTGAAGTTTTACTTATATTTGATATGTAAATAATTTAATAAATAATTAAAATTATTAAGTACAGAGAGAAAATAGGTGTGCTGGTAATTCCTAGTATAGGCTATTCACGATAAAGTGAGCACATTTGAATTCCGTCTCATTTGGAATAATAATCAATAAAAAATATATTGTAGCCTTATATACGTTAAATTCCAAGAGTGGTGGAATATACATACTGCGCCTATTAATTACACGGCAAAATTTATTTTAAAAGGTTGTTAAATAATAAAAAATGGCTGAAAATAAAAAGTAACTAGGGCCTCAAAAGAGCTCACTTTGCTGTGAACAGCCTATAAGAAGTAGTTCTCAGGCAAAATATAATTAATTTGAGTTCGCAAAAATGTGGCTTACTGTCCCTTTGGAAGGATTTCCAAGCCTTAGATAAAGTTTGTTTCCATGAGATCGAGGAAAAGCCTGAAAGTAGAATTATCGCAGGGTTTCAGAAAAGTTAGGAGAAACCGCGAATGCACCACATCACCGGAGCGCCTACAGGACTCGGCAATGCCTAAGACATAATTTAAATGGCGAACATAATTTTTGCAGCATATGGTGACGAAGGGCCTACTAGTGCAAATACATAGTATTATACTAGGCCGCGAGACACGAGTAGACAGAATGAGATGATGTGGCTTACGGGAGAGAGGGACAGAAAGGATCTCCTAAGGGGCAGAAAAAAGTCCGCTAGTACACGTGATCTGGATCAGGACCCCAGATAATGACTTCTACGGCTTTTCGGGGTCAGGGCGCGTCCTCGTCCTCTCGCGAACACCTGGCGAGTAATTACGGAGCCAGAAAATCCTCCGTAACGACATGGAGCCGGGCATTTCGTTTGATGCGAGCCGCCCAGCGCGGCAAATACTTTGATGTCGGATTAGGGTCAGTTCGCCCTCCAGCGCTGCGTGCGAAAAGATCCCCCTTCTCTTTTTTTTTCCTTTTCTGTTCTCACTGTCTCCCGCAGGATTTCGTTCGTGGTCACTCCCAGATATGGCACGTCTGCATTTCCAAGTCACGATGCTTTTTTTCGCCTGTCCCCCCCTTTTTTTCCCACTGCCCGTTCCTTCATTGTTTCCTTAAGGGATCTGCCTAGCGATTCTGTATCCACGGAGTTGAAATGGTGAATCAATGTAAAGAAAACCTCCTCAGAGCTTCAGTTTTAAAAATATGTGTTTTAAACAAAAAATATATTCAACACGACTTTCACAGAAAACACTTCCACGTTAAAAAATTATATAAAAAATATAAGTTATGTATATATATTCATCATTGTTTGTTAAAGGTAAATTTTAACTTTAAATTTTAGAAAAAAAAGTGTTAAACGTAAAAAACGGGTAGGATTTCCAAACGTGTCAGTATTACTAAATAAATGCCATGTAGAATACTTTTTGTTCGAAACAGTAATCTTCAAAATTGATGCATTTATAAGGCACTTCTTTAATATTGATTCGCAACTGAAACCATGGTTAAATACTTGAGAGGCAGGCATAGACTGTTCACGGTAAAGTGAGAACTTTTGAGGTCCTACTAAACATCCTTAACGCCATTTTTTTTATCCTCTTACCGCCTTTTTAAAAAAATATTGCTATGTAAGTAATAAACACAGTTTATATAACACTGAACTCGGTAGTTAACGTCGAAGGTTAAAATAAAATATAATTTTTGACTACTATTCCAAATGAGAGGGCTTTAAAAAGTACTTGCTTTACCGCGAAATGCTTATACATAAAGAGTATCGTCTGTCCAGGTCCCCAAACAACGCGCAGAGGTTCAGTCATGTAGTACTATTTTAAAAACTGTTCAATGTATTTTATGAGCAGTGTCTGCTTACGAATAGTATTAAAATATTTTTAACACCGAAAGGTAATTTCGGTTTTTTATTCCCGTTAATAATGCGTTTTTTTTAAGTAAATAAGAGGCTAAAATAAGTATTTTACAACAGATTTAGGTATGAAATTTCCAGAACAGGCTGCTAAACAGACCTCAGAGACATGCAGAACACTAGCATTTATTTAAACCGGATAAAATGATAGTGGCAGCGCTGAGAAATTCAGGAGGCGAGTCAACGATAGAAGGACTGCATGCCAGTTCAGTGACTTTCGCATGGAGGTGATGAGACATGTGATGCGTGTACCTTTCCCGCCTTTCTCGGCCTAGGACATGAAAAATATCTCCAACCATAGACGGAGCACTTAACTTTTTCATCACAGCGAATGTTGACGGCCACACTTAGTTATCTCTCGTCCCAGGAATCGTCCTTAGTACTAACCATTTCTCCTAAAATTTCAATTTGCATATACATTACTCATGTCACTAATTACAATTTACATTCTTGTATTCACCATGTCATACGATCATCGCATACTAAAAAAATCCATTCATATTTTTATGTACGGCAAAGTAAACTATTTATTTCAGGCTGTTTTGTTTAACAGTACCAAAATATTTCTTTGATTCAAAGAGATGGTTGGTGAAAATCAGGTATACCGTTGATAAATGGTCTCCTTTATAGGTTTTTTCATAGCAATATTACTTTTCTTTACAGCCAAGGAATTAACATTCGATGAACTGCACAGAGAGTTGCATGTTCTAGTAAAATGCAAGACTTCTGATAAATAGTAAATGTTACAAATTGATGTTTACACTCTTGGTACATTAATAACAGACAATATTACAGACACTATGATGGGACTGCATGTATTTGATGCTTAAGGACAACGTTGGGTTTGTGCGAGTGCGTGTAGCGATTCTGCTGTTGTCAATACCATTTGCAGCCACGAGCAGCGGCATAGCAATTGTAAAGGAAATAGCTGAGGTGTACAATTGTAACACAAATAGCAGAGGTGACAAGGATTTCTTTCACCGTAAAGAAGAAAATATATTGCAGCAAATTTAGTGGTTTAGCGACATCAAATATTTTCTATTGCACATCGTAGTTTTCAGCACGTAACTGTTGTCCCTACCAAAATTTTCATAAATCAATATATTTTCTGCAGTCACCAAACTGCGACTGAGCAAATGTACTGTCCTAATGCAGACGTTTAATGTCATTCTGAGAGAAGTTATTCTCAAAATCACTAATCTCAATTCCTTCCGAGAGGTGACATTATATTCTCACCAATGTTACTAACTGACATAACATACCGTAAACCATACACAGTAAGACAAACTGGTCGTAAGGTATAGGGCGTTAGGCTAGTTAGATTAGGGATTCCAGTTTGAGTCTCGCAGTATTTCTAGTGTTTTTAAATGAATACAATGTTTAAAGGTTTGTTACTGTCCTATTATTTACTAATCACGGTTGCTTTTTTCAAGGCACAAATTTTCATTAAAGGGTAACTGGCATTACCACAGAGACGTCTGCTGACCTATTGTAATGACAACACAAGGGCATCATAGTTTTTACTGTACAAATATAACAAAAAGTTTGTTTGTGGCAAGCCTACATTGCCGTGGTTAAAATTCGAATAACTTTTGCTTTGTGGCAACAAGTCATCTGTCCCAGCAAAAAATGCGTTTTTGCACTGCAGTAGCTTTGAGGTTCGTGTATTTTTTCTAAAGAAACTTAATTAACATATAATGTAAACCTACCAGTACTTTAATGTTATTTATCACTTATTCCCAGAAACACTTCAGCACGATTTTACAAAAAAATTTTTAAGACTCATAACTTTTTCTATGTATAATTTACTGAAAGTTTTTACCTGTGTTTACAATATGTATATATGTGCATTTGTATATATAAAATGTATAGTAGAAAATCTTTTCAACAAAATACCAGTATAAATCAGTTTTGTTTCCTTTATAAGAAATGACACAATTCGGAACTCGAATCAATGGGATTCTTGTAATAACATTTACTGAATACTGGAACACGCCGTTCTCACTGACGAAAAACTAACACACCACTGCTGGTTTAATGGCATTTCGGACTCAGCATTTACTACTATAGCTGTTAGAACGTGCTATTTGCACAACCTCTCTTATTTTATTTCTACACAGGAAATTTTCTTTACTTCTTTTCCTTTAAATGTAAAGGTCTGTTACTATAACAGTGTCTCTTACCTATATATTTACCCTGCAATACTACACATACTAAAAAAACAGTTCAAATGAAATCTCTAGGTCACAGACAAAATGTGTTTGAAGAATAATAGCTTGGCATCTCGAGTGATTTTCAGGTTTGAAACTGAGTACTAGCCATCTTAACTAAAATTGTTTATCTTATAAAAATTGACTTTAGGACAAAGAATTATAGAAAATTATATCTATGTGACAGTATTTTTAAAGCGAATCATTGATGCGCAAACTATTAAATGAATTGACCATAGATCAATTTATGTCATGCTTCCACTTAAGAAATTATGGTAAGTAAAATTAGTGTAAGACCTAACTAAGCTAAGAGAAACAAATGCTTACTGAAGAAAAAATTCAAGAACTAGTTTTAGAATAAGAGATATTAGAATAAGATTAGGAATATCATATAATTTCCAAGCTCTCAATTATAGAAGAAGGTTTCTAATGTAGAACTTGTTATTCATATCAGGAAGTTCCTAAGTACAACTGTGAGCTGCAAATTTTTCGTGAAAAGTTTGATTTTCATACTATTGTGACGTTGTGTTAAACATCATTAAACCTTTTTATGTTTGGAAGAAAAAAGTAGCTAATTCGACGTATCTACGAATAGTTCGTCAGACGTGCATTTGTCAGAAAATGTAATGCGTTCCGTTTCCACAAATATCTCTGGTAGGGAATTCAACTTGAGTGTGCCCTGAGCACAGTATTATTCGAACAGCAGCATGATAGCTGCAAAATGTGACGAACTTTGCACACTCGCTTTCCCACAATATTTTCATGTAGATTTTTTCTCTGCAAATACGAAAAAAACAGCAAAATCTTCACAGACTGAAGAAAAAAATTAATTGGATCTAAACAATGAATGCTTACGGGGTAAGAACAGGAAAGTTTGAAGAAGGCTTATTGGATTTAAATAATAAAACAGAGTAAAAATAAAATGTGAGAGGAAACACAATACATATAACTAAAAGTATGAAATCAATACACGTATTAAATCCAACAGCGCAGCAGTTAGTCATGCCAGTGAAGATAAAAAAATATTATTTTACTGAAAGGAAAGAACTGTGGCAGGCAGGAAACAAAACGTTAGGCATGCCAGCGAGAAAAATACGAGAAGGAAAATAAAACACAGAGCAGTGAGCGACTTACGAATGAACTTACATAATATCAATGTCATACTGTTTTAGACCAAAAAGGAAATGTATATGTGAGTTGATAATATACCAATAGAGCAGAGAAACCAAATATTAAATGTTCCAACACCTAGATTTATTAACATCAGTTCGTTAATTCTATTACAAAAATCTTGAATACGGTAGTAAATAACATGAGGCGATGACTAGTGAAAATCGGTCTTAGTTTGAAAACTTGACTGATTCTTCAGTCCATACCATGCGTGAACAATCCCGTAAATTCTGGCTGATCGAGTAGAACACCTATCGTAATTACTGTTACTGTAACTGCCATAATCATCATCTCAGCAAGCAGAGCAATAACTTTGCTTCAGAAGAATCTGCCACCTTATTTCAGCACATTGATGAACATAGAGCAGGGAAAGAACATAAATACTTTGACCAGTTAAGCAAAAACCCCAGGAAACCTCACAAACGGTTCAACGAGTACACTAAATTTTGCAACCTAAAAGAAGCCAAATCAGATTCACCAACAGTTTGAAGCGAAAGGCGTATTTTAATTTATGACTGGGCCAAACCGTCATAAAATCATACAAAAAACTTAAATCCAGATCCCAATAGCAATAATAAAGTGCACAGCACTAAAGAAATATGTCTGCAAATTTCTATCCTAAAGAATTTATAGTTAAAAAGTAAGTCACTGAAGGAAAATTTCTCCCGTGAACACAATTATCTCACAAATCTTCATTATACCATTGCGAATAAAGAATTTATCGCAACAGTAATTTCATTACTGCCGCACCACTGCCAGTTTAATTGGCCAGACCCCCAAAATATTGATTTATATTTTAAAAGAAGAAAGGTGTGTTTTGAATGACTTAAAACGCAGCACTCTTTGAAGGCTTTCCTTGAGTACCTATTCTGGATTTATTAAAAATCATCGGTTCTACATAGTAATCGTGAGGATAGGGCATGCGTTCTTTTTACGGCAACAAATGCCAACTGTACATTCACCACTTTGCTGAGCGGCATTGTTTTTCCTATCACATGACAAATTATGTACAATTATAAGTATAAAAACAAAACTCCAAAACATGGAGAGTAAATAAAATACAACCTTAATCACAACCCTGAAGAGCAAGTTTAATGGCCAATCGGACCAAATTTCCAAAGCTTTAAACTTAACAATACAAGAGTAGTTTTTCGTGTTATCTTTTTCTGTACAGCCAACAAGCTAGCAGGGAAGTTTGAATCCAGCACCAGTTAGTTAATCACCAATGGTTATATAGATATTTCTTTAGGCAAGAAAAATTTAACCTAGAATGTGAGATCTTCCAAATATTACAATACACAGCAATATAGCTGTAAACCGTTGAATTAAACGATGCCTTTTCAACACCAAGGTACTTAAGCAAAACTATCGTAGACCCCAATCACCATACTGAATTATTGGATTACTTAATGTTTACACATTTTAATTTTAAAAAAATTATAAATATGTTTATATGACCTTGACAACATACCGCTCATCTCGTCTCGTCATTATTTGACTCGTGAATAATAACGAACAGAAACACAAAATTTGCACAAGCCAAATTCCTCCCTCTTTTTTGGCAAGCCTATCTGACCGAAAATAAGAAATTTCTTAAAAGCTCTGTTTTCTCCTTTACGTTAGGAAAATAAATTTTTCTCCTTCATGTAAATAAATAACTATATCTACCTTTGTTCCATTCTGTAAACATTTCACCACTCTTTAAAGAACACTTTGTCACGGTAAAATTGACAGGTAAAATATGGGCCTTAGTCTGTTTTCATTAACAAAAATATCATTATACGTAAACATCGCAATCCTTTAACGAAGTCTTTCAGATTCTGTCTGCTTAGACCACTACTCTTAAACTCTGCGGCAAAATGGGCTTCACAACATTTACACACATGTATATGAATTCTTTAATGTCTCGACGGGATACAGCCGTTAAGCAGCTCAACACAAATTTTGAACTTCAAACACTTTCAATGTGTCACGTAATTGTTATTCCGTGAGGCAGCTTAACCAATTTTGTACTTTAACAGTTGAATATTTCTTACCAATATTCCACTAGAGGCGGCTGAACAAAATTTCGGTCTTTCCATGATTTCGCCTCCATTAAAGTGGCCTACAACACTTTTACTTCACAAAACTACGTTTGAGATGAGTTAACAAAACACTTATCTGAGCACGAGAGCTGCCGATTTTTCGACCAGCCACGCGGACTGGAAGTTACCCCTGCCACCACTGGCATTATGCTCGAAGTATTTCGGCTTCAACAGACGATTCGAGTCGAGTAGAGTGGTGAACCCGTAAACGGCTTCACGTGTGCAAGATTTGCTTTGCTGGAGCGGAAACCTCTCGCGTTCGTTTTGACTATTCGATTCAGTCCAGCGTGGCCGCATGCGCGATCCAAAATGGCGAGCGTCCATGTTGCACGTGCTCCATCTTACTAATTTTACGGACGACTATAAGAATTATTCAATGATAAATGAAACAAAATATACCGTGCACAACATAACTTTCATACGAAAACCATATTTTCAGTAATGAAATGTGTTAATATGCATTATAATAACATTATAATAATACGGGATAGAAACGGTATCAAAATAGGTTACGCAAGTATGCAATATGTAGTTAACACTCGAAATACATTCCTTGTAATGGAGCAAGCCAACCACCGTGGCACAGTATGTCGCGTGCCGCCTTACTGCACGTGGGTTATGGGTTCATGTCCTGAGTAACGTAGGGCGTATATTTGTGAACGTCCGTCTAGATCACACTTTGTGGTAATAAGTCATCAAATATTGTCACATTTTGAGTGTTTCGATAAATAATATTGCNCAAGCCAACCACCGTGGCACAGTATGTCGCGTGCCGCCTTACTGCACGTGGGTTATGGGTTCATGTCCTGAGTAACGTAGGGCGTATATTTGTGAACGTCCGTCTAGTTCACACTTTGTGGTAATAAGTCATCAAATATTGTCACATTTTGAGTGTTTCGATAAATAATATTGCATAAAAAATAATTAGATAGCACTGCGGATTATGAATTGAAAATCCAACGGTTCGAATCTTTTCAAAACATCAAACATTTTTTACGTGTGTATATTTATGATTTGAGTTATACCGTGAAGATTAGAGTAGAAATTTTTTTCTTTGTGATATTTAAACTTAATACTTAAACGAGTGATAAAATTAGAATTAAAACTATCTAACAGTGCTTGCTTGAAGTTATTTGCTATAAGCGTCGTGTAATGACATTGATATTTGTTCACATGGTTCTTTATTAAATGATATGTTTTTATTAGCCAATATTAATAGGCAAATTGCAATCCTTCCCTCTTATAATATCTCCTGAGGATTGATAATTTGGCTAGATGACAGCGAATGATGTAAAATCGTCTCGTCTGTGCGAGAAAAAGATAGTTTCTAAAATATTTTAATATTAGAGGTTGCAATGCGACATATACTTCCACGTGCGATTTGCAGAAAACTTTCATTTTGTGGAAAATCATAAATATTGTTTAAACAGAAACAAAAACAATACGAGATTAGAGCCATGTTAGGCAATGTTTAAATATTTTGTAACAATGGGGCTAGTCTAATTTAAAATAAAGAGCAGTCATTGTTTTAATAACAACAGCCAGCACCTAAAAATTAAATTTATTGAACAGCAATTTAGTTAAATAATAAATAAATGTTAATGGCGAGGATATTAGTTCCTACTTCGAGGCCCTACTACAAAAGTACGGCCAATTCAGTCAGCCTCGTGATAACTCTGATCTGAAGAGCAAGTAATAGATCCACGTGTCATTAAACTTAAATATAATTGAGATGCATTTGCTATTATCAACATGTAATGATATTTCTATAAAATTATCCCTGTTTATAAATACCCGCAATTATTCGCCAAGAAAGGAAGGTCTCGAGTAAGGAACACAGCAAACTTTCAAGGCAGTAAAATTCAGCACCATATTTAACACTTTGCTTTCAGTGTCTCTAACTAAAATAATTTTAACTATTCAAAGTTTACTGTAATAGTTAGTTCAAACACTGTGAATTTTGGAATTTTAACTGATAACGTTGTTGATAATTATTGTTGATATGCATATCAACAACAATAATAATTGTTGACACAATATACATTAATGTGTCAACAAGTTTGAAGAATTAGTCTCTAGTGATAGAAAACCTGTAAACAAAATATTTATCCAAATATGGTAGTAGATATTTAAATATTTTTGTATGAAATTCAAAATTAATACCAAAAATTTTTACCTACAGTGAATCAAATAAAAAACATCAGCACATTCATGTGAACAATAAATATAATCTCTTAAATTATATAATCTTAAATAATATGTGAAACCAGATAAATTAATTTATACTATAAATTAACATAATTATGCCTAATCAATATGCATATCAAGAAATATGTGGAAAAAAATTAGGTGATTTATATTAAGATTCAAACAGCGCGACGTAATTTGTATTTAACAAAAAAGAAAAGCTGAACGTGACAAAACTACCAAGAACTTATGTAAAAGTGGCAGAAAATGTGTCTTTGTACCGAAAAATTGCGCAAAAAATTAAAATAATTTAACAAACTCTGAATAAAATTAAGTACAACACATTCAGATTGATTTCAATGATGTGATATAACCAATACACTATAATTTAGTAGACAAGATAAGATAATATTTTTAATACCTATATCGGATTAAATTCTGTAAAAAAATTAATTTGTGTAATGTATCAATGCATATATTAATGTATGTTTATATTCTTCAAATTCCGCAAACACTGCGATATATATTTTACAATTTAAATATGAAACAAGATAAACCACAATGAAATGCATCATGCGCTCGATTAATAAAGCTGCTCTGGTATTTACAAAAATATTTTAAATAAATTTTCATTGAAGTCTGTCAATCATTTTATCTGAAGCTGTGTGAGCAGCCGAGCAACATAACAGTATGATTTCCTGCCTGCGGTCGCATGCGAGATAGTCAAGTCACTCGGTTCCAACAGTTTGGCTTCCCATTTCGAGTGCTCAAGTCGCACGGGAGCAGAATCGAGTGGTTACAGCATACCAAAACAGTGTCCCGTTCGGCATGCTACCCGCATGTAACTGAAAACTATAGCATAAGGCCTCAGGCCAAGTCCACCCAAAAACGGCTTCATTCGCCTCTCTATAGGAAGCGGCCTAGCGACGCTAATATTCTCGATTATTAAGGAAAGCTACAATTTTGGCGTTGGTTTCTTACACAAACACTCCAACAAATCATAGTCTGTATCTTGAATTGCACACATGTGATAAAATATTAAATCGTCACGTCAGTCCGGAAAAAATGCCTATAGGCGTCAAACGACGCGACGGTGCTGCCAGCGGGTGGCACAGGAAACAGCCGCAAGTCTCAGAAGTGAACTTGTAAGTTTCCCGCAGACGAGAGCTGACGACGAAACTGTCGAAGAGATGTGAGTGATCCGCTGAGCCAATTACGCCGGCTGGAAGTCGCGGCAGCGTGGGTTGAGGCACCGCGTTTCAATTTGCAGGGAAGTTATGAAACTTGCTTCCCGTGACGACAGTTCGTACTGCAGTCGGGTCATATTTTTGACATTTTTCGCGTGGGCCGGAAATGACTGCATGTGACGTGAAACGAGACGCCAGGCATCTCACAATTTGATTAATGTTCCCTGTTATATTAATACATAGTAACAGTACAAATGTTTTGTTTGTATATAATTTAAGGAATACAGCTAATTATCTATAGTATAATTTTTGAAATTTTTATATCTGAAATCAAGAAGTAAGCAAAGAACTCATTATGACCAGTCAGAAATATCCTTACGAGAACTGGCTGTAAAACTGTACAAAAAACTTATAGTCCATTCGCGGTTTCTTCAAACTTCATGAGTCAAACCTTTGAAAAAACACACTATACATTATGTGTTCTGCTGCTTCCTAAATATGCTATGTGTTACAACCATTTTTGGCTTCTGTTATTTATTTTTAGTTAAATTAGACTATTAGTTATATTTTGTCAATAAACGAAAATATTTCATTTATAATTAACCTGAATAAAAACTGATAGAATATACGTATGCATGATGGAAATTACTAGTAATAAATAGTTATTACCAAATATTTTAACACTGAGTGCAAACGAATGCGGGGCGGAGTCCCTCTGGTGTAATTTTATGTACTCGGTTAAGCTTTATTTACGCGAGTAGGAGGAATTATCTGGAAGTAGAGCTGCGGTAGGGCTTCAGAAAAATTGGAAGTAACGTGAATGGACTATAAACACCCATAGAGCATCCGAAAAATCTTCCTCGCACCTTTAAGACAAACCAAATAGAGATTCTAATTTACAGTCTGCAGTAAATGTTACTGCTTCACTCCTCTTAGTATTTTCTGAAAAATTAACCTTGGAATAAACTGGATAGCCAAGATAATTATGAAGAAGAATGAATATTTATATTATAACTTATATGATGCGTTATCTCAGAAAAATGTTTAAATCCGAAGGTCGAAGTTTCACTCTTAACATAAGATGGTCCTGTATGAAAGGGAAATGCCAAGTATAGCGGACTCAGAACTACTATACCATCAACTCAGTGCTCAGAAAACTTGAGTCTTACCAGTTCTTGGCTTGAAACATCACAGCTTCGGCCTTCTCATCACTTGATCATGGCATGACGTCTTAGCGATTACGACTACGCACAATTAATACGCTTTTAATGCGCCTGAGAATAATTTGTAGTTAATGAAACATAGTTGGTGACGAAAGTGCATCGACTACTTAAAATTACATGGTGTGCATCAGGAAGAAAGTTGGATTAGTTACACACTGTTTTTGATAGCTAATTGATAGAATAACTATAATAATTTTTGATATTATGTATTGGACAAATATAATTTTTGTAGAAGACAGAAGATAGTGTGAAAGAAATCGTGAAAATATCACAATAATTTCGTGGATTATTTAAGTGTTTCTACTCGCGAGCGTGTAGTTCATATTATTTGCTATTTGAGTGATGGCATTTGATGTCATGGAAAGTGTACGAGGTCATTATTAGGGGTGGAAAGGGGGATCACTAGTGGCGCTGCTCCATGTTTCTGCAGGGGTTGAAACAGATAGTAATGGTTGGGTTCGCACCTGTCGTACGATGGAACGTTACTTTCTGGAGCGTCTCTGACCGTCTTCTCGGCGTGTATGTGTTTCGTTATATTCCCACTGGTTCGAACGCCGTCGTAAATGACTTGGTGGTAGGTAGTTCGAATGAACATCCACCCTACATCCCTTTATACATCAATTCACCCTTTATCAGTTCTTTTACATCGAAGAAATTTAAGGGATTTTTTTGGTTTACACTTATTTTTTACTAATTAAAAATCACTTATTTAAGATATTTTATGATAATTAAAAATTTCAAAATTCTATTTTTTTTACAATAGAATATGGTAGGTTATTTTAAACTATAAGAATAATTATAAGCCTGCTATCTTTGATTGGTTTAGATGGTCCTGTAAATTGACGGCACTTCATAAGAAATTGAACATAAAAATAACTTGTTTCGTAGTGTTTCACATTGCAGATTATTAAAATGCATTTAATTACAATGCAGTGTTAGGAATTACACGGTATCCGAATTTCAAACACCCGTACTCTCCGAAGTAGCACTAGCAGACTTTCGAATTTTAAAGCAAACTCTTTTCAGTGGTCATGTGAGCCTGCTGATGTACAGAATTGATTTATATTTCTTATGCAGGGCATGGACGTTGTCAAAATGGCATAATAAAGTTCTCAAAACAATGCGCAGTAGATATAAAATTACACATGAATATTATTAATTCGAACTATAAATATATAAATGCATTATCAACTTGCTCTCCAAATATAATTTAACTGTAACCAATTTTCAAAATTTGTGTATACTGGAAAGTTCCAACTGTGAATGGACAGTAATATTAACATATGCTGTATTTGGAGTTTATTTTCATTGCCATTTCTCTTTCAGATTGAATAATGTAAAACTAGAAGGCGTTTTTTAATATTGACAGTAGCTCCAGATTGATGACCAATTTTGTACTATTACTGAGAACAAAAATTATTAAAAAGTGTTTTATGCCTAAATTAATTTACACTTCTGTTATTTTATTGCGAAGTACACGATTTGATACTGTTGTACGTTTCCTTAAATGACAAGCTACGAATGCATTAAGAGTGTACACACGAGAATAAAATTTTTTTTGTGAAAATAAGTAACCCTGAATATCCTTCGTTTACTGTTCATTTATTTAAATATATATTTATATACAGCATCTATTTATTAATATATTGATAAATATATACAGAATAAGACACCCTTCTTTTTATGTATAAAATTAAATTATTCTGATTTTAACGGAAGTTAATCGTGCCTGACTTCTCTCCTAGTAAATATAAAAGCCATTTTCTACCATAATGACACCAAATTCGAATAAAAAGAAAGAGATAGTTTTATTTATGAATATTAATTAACGAGAAGCAATGTGAATGTTCAGGAGCTGCTGATATATTTAATGTGTGTTGGTTAATTAAAAATAACACATAAATGGTATTAATACTACTGTAAGTATTATTTTTGAGACTAAATCATATTGAATGCTGAATAAATTACAGATTAAGATATATGCAACGTTTCTGAATAATTCGTTTTACTGCTTATATCTGTAACTTCCAAAACTTATTCCCTTAAAGAAAAAATCAAATAAAAATAGCAAGAGTGCAGCGCCGTGATGGAAGAAAATCTTAAACAAATCTATTTGGAACGTAAATTTGAAACTGGTAAATGAAGATAAAAATATGTACAGGAGAGGAAACATGGAATTCAGGAAAAGAGAAAACAGGCTAAATATATCACTGAAGTAAGTAACCAATGCGTAACATAGATGTGGATGACTAATAGTCACAATATAGTATAAACATTTTATTGAAATGTTAATAAATGTTGCTACAAAAGTTCACGTAAAAACCGAATGGCTTAAAGCTAGTGTGAAAATAACGTTTTTATAAGTTTTTAAAAATCACTTGAAGAGACACTATAACATATTCACATAAATTTTCAACGAAAAAAATTATTTGGAATCTTTGCGTGGAAGTAACATCTTAATGCTTATTCTAAAATAAGAGGGCATAATTTCACAGTTTACACAGAAACATATGAGATTTACGTAACTTTATATCTAAAGGAAATTATGTATAGAAATAACATACTGTAAAGAGTTAATTAATAGTGGATTGCTTAACAAATATTATTCTTGCACTCCCAGAAATGTTTCTTGTGAGAGAGTGTACTTCGAAGAAGCAAAATTGAAATCATCAAACCTTAGCCAATTCGGCCATGCCTCCTGTAATTATCTGAATAGGGTACACTCAAAAAATGTAAAAAATATTTAAATACTATTTTTGGAATGTGCTCGAAGAAAAATTCCACTTACCCAAGACTTGTTATCATGTCCATTTATTTTCTCCATTAACATTTGCGCAATTTAATTTACAAAGGTCTGCGCATTGTCGTTATCACATGCAACATTAATGTCACAGTATTCTTGCTCTCTATCTATAGCGTGTGTCTACCTTAATACTTTTCCTAACTTACGCCCACTGCGCAAAAATAACTCAGCTGATAAACACCAACACTGTTTCTATCGTTTACTCCCCCGTAACTTACACAAACAACTGCTGCTTTTGATAAACAAAATAACTACTTAGGCCGTCTTCTTTACAGGAATATGAAGTTAGTTAATAGCTCTTGCAGTATAACAAATTATCACTTATTTTATTATTTAAAATTTGAATGCTCTGCTGTAAACATTTGCTTAGCCCTTCCTCCTTCTACAGTCTGGCTGACGTTGGATAAACTACATTTATCACAGTATTTACATGCAAACTGTTTATTTTTAAATGAAAATTAGTCTCAGACGAATAGAGATCTCAACCTTTTAATAAAAAACTCCGTACCACAGGTCAGCGAAGTAGTTCAACTTCGGTAATCTCCTTTTTGGTTCAGTGATATCCTTTGGTGACCACTGTAACACAAATCACTGAAACGTATTATTTAAAGGTTACCGTGTATTTTGTACGGTTTTATTTCTTCTGTGTTTTCATTTCAAAGGTAACCGTTTCTTGCCAACGTATATTGGCTTCAAAGAATAAAATTAGTTGCGAAATATTAGCTATTCTAACTGGTTCCACTGAAATAAAAAAATCTGAACCGCAGAGTAGGGAAGTGTGCAGACCGCCAGGTGGTGGCTGTGTCCTTAATTTAAACGTACTCATTTGATAGAACACTAGATGTTGCTGAGAAACTGGCACGATGAATGGATCCACCGTGTCATGTACACTATTCTTGCTGGTTCAGCTGACTTCTGGCAAATTATACTCTGCTGTGTAATTGGTGGGATAAACCCGCGCCATATTGAAAGGAGCTGTTCAACTAAGATGCGACATTGGCCATATTCCAGAAGCGGTTTTAAACTCATTCGAAACAACATGTGTTTGAGTCACATACTTTTTTTTTCTGATTAACCAACCTAATTTGTACAACCATTGATCCAACTTTTGCTGTGACAAACATGACGCTTCGTCCTTTGGGGTGGGTCTAAGGTTATAATTGCGGCCATGGCATCAGAGATACCGCAAACATCTACACTATAAGAAGTTATTTGCAAATACTTACACCAGTGAATGAATATAGTGAGAATCAGCGAGGAGTGAAGTTTTGTTTCCCCATACATTCATTGCAGCGTTCCTGCATTTGCTCAGGAAAAAGTAACATGCGTAGAGAGTTCCATCTTTGTATAACAGCGACGCATTTCTATATTTGCAGCCTTGTTATTTCAATTAAATATGTAACGTCCATTCACGGTTGCTTCACACTTTTCTGAAGCCCTGCTGAAGATATATTTATAGAACATTGTTCTGTCTCATGCAAACAAAGCCTAACCTAGTCTAGAAAATTACACCGAAGGGACAAAGCACTGCATTCAGTGTAATAACATTTTGCATAAGAACTATTTCTTACTGGGCAATACCAAAACATCACCAATTTGCGGTTTTTATTCATAGTAATTACAAATAAAATATTTTAATTTATAGATAAAATATAAATCAATTATCGATTTAACCCAAAATAAGGTACTTTGATGTTAACAAAAGTATGAAACGCTTGTGATTCATGGAATATTTATGAAATAATCAAACACGTCATACATGAGGTGATTTTCAAAATGTTTGATTCAAAAAGTGTGAATAAACCGCTAATAGACTATAGATTGGGTAGAAATTTTTTTTAATGATTTAGGAAATTTACTGAAAATTTTTTAACTGTGAACAAATGCGATAATTATATAAAAATAACTTCTCAAGGCAAAGGCGTGTGCCCTGAAATCAGAATATTCTCTACCAAACATGAATGCCGAAGAGATTATTTATGGTGTAGCGGAGATTGCGGGCTCACCAGAAAATGATAACTGGCTAATTACATTTTCCGGGACTTGTAGTTGAAATCCGAGCCATTAGTGGCAGTTTTTATTCTGAAACCTTCCTATGACAGGTAAATATTTTTTTAACGGTGATGTGACTTGGATCATAAATGCCACTTTTAAGCACACATCCTTCCCAAGAAAGTAATTTTTCAGCCAAAGACGCAGTTGATAAGAACTTGCTAATTTTAACTGATTTTGAGTACTGAGGATTTTGATAGGAACTCATGGAAATAAATCCACGTAAGAACAACATCATTCTAAAATTGCTTTTTAAATGAAAACAGAACACCGAATGTAATGCCATGTGTGAGAGACGGAGATGGAATTTGGTAAAGAAACTTCTCTGCAGTATCCACAGGTCATGTACTGCTACATATATTAGCAAGTCAAAAAGAAAGAATATAAGGTATTGAAATCAACTTGTGAACACTAGTTATGAAAACTAAATAATTCAGTATTACATAGCAGCAATTTACTGTAATTAAGATACGTGGGACTTAATAGATGTATACGTCATTTTATATATGGATTTATACGATTAAGCAAATTTTCTACACAACTTTCTTAGCCATACTGAAATCCCAACTTCCACACAAATAAACACAAACAAATATTTTTCATAAAACATGTTTTTCTTAAAAAAAAATATGTGTGTATATATATATGTGCGTTTTTAAGTTGATGAGCATTAAGTTTTACTATAAAGGAAGGCTGCTTCAAAACATTTTGTTCAAGAAATAAAACGTAACAATGAGTGATTCATCTCATGATTTTAAACACGAAAAACACTCAAAATTTTTAACACTTTTTTACTTTGTGCATTCCTCAATAATTTTCACCCGGTGAAATTATTAGCTTCGCAGGGTCACTAGATTTGTAAGTGAAGTGAACTTTTTTTTTTCCAGAATTTAATCTGTCTGTTATGGAAACCATACTTTTTCTTTATCATTACCTTGGTGTTTACATATGCTCTCGCGCAATTCTTAATTGAACGTATAAGTGGAATCGTCTGGCGCACTCCCAGCAGACATCCAGAGTGAATTACTGTGTGCTGAGCTGCGGAAGTCTCCACAAGGGAGTCACGACCTTCCTCCGGCAGACCATTGCCATTGGCTTGTGTCAACAGGGGAGTCTTCCTCCTCTCCCAGGAGACCAGATGCAGGGCCGTCACCTGAGAAGCCCCACAGGTAAGCCCTTCTCCCTCGCCTCGGGGAAAGTAGACGACACGCGGATCCGTGTTGACCCTCTGGTTTGTTGACTCGCCTGGACACCGCAGCCATGTTTGCCCGGCTCGCAGACGTCTGCTTCCCCTCCGGCGCGAATAAATTTCGAAGAGACGCAGAGGCAAGTATACCCGAGGGTGTGCTTGAAGGAAGGCACATGCATCTTGAATTTTCAATTCTGTCCTGACTATGACTGCTTCAGGAGCGAATCCAGGGGAGAGTGTGAGTTATCGGGGTATTATTAACCACCACAATTTTGCTCCAAAGGTTGTCATTAATATGTACTAAACTTATAAATGAGCGTCTATTAATAACAAAACTATGACATTTCCGGAAATTATGATTTATGGAGAGTTGAGTGGAGAGATGTGGGCAGCTCTGAACACCGAGGTCCTGTGAGCCGATAAGAGTAAAGTGAGGTGAATATGGAGCCGAGCTGGAATACAAGGGTGGGGGAAACGGGAGATCCCCGAGAAAACCCGCTGACTAGTGGCATCGTCCGGCACAATCCCCACGAAAATCTGTGAGCAACCCCCACCGGGAATCGAACCCGGTTCGCACAGGTGGGAGGCGAGTAGTCTAACCACAACAACACTGCAGTCCCTTAAACTGAGATGAATTTTACTCTAATCTGAAGTAATTATTCTCCATGTGTTTGTCCTAATTAAACACGTCCGTCGGCACTGATAACACCGGTATAACCTCACTCTTATCCCTTCAGTCTTTGTAATGGCCACTTTCCTTGAAAAATTTCTGGCTACGCCAATGTACTGTGTTGAAACCGGGCATAAGTTGGAGGTTGTGCGGTCTGGGAACAGTCATGTATCCTTCCTCAAGTTCCCGAAAGGTATATCGACAAGAGGTCATTAGACAGTCATTCGGCTAACAAAAACTACTGAAACGGACTTAAAAATTTTGAGTTTGTAATACGTTCAAGCGTTTGCCATTCATAAAGACTATACAAGGGCTTTAAATATCGATATTATCAACATGTATAATTCCCCTCGCCAATTCTCTCACGTTTCATAGTAATTTATTCATATTAGCCCGTTCTTAGGTATAGTCATTAAAATTCATATTTACCCAATCGTCCACCCGTCTCTACGCTGAAAACTATTGATACAATTCTCGGTATTACTCTTAGTAATTATCGCAATAATTCATAAATTATTGCCTTTATTTTAGAAATGCGTTCATAAAATTTAAGTTTAAGTTACATTTGTTATTCGGTAAGAATACATTTTGCTCAATTTTTAGAATCATTAGCAAATAAAAAATTCTCATTATTGGAATTACACCAGCCAATCATCATAAAATATATATTTCTATAGCAACACTTAGTGTTACCGAGATCTCCAACCGGTGTTAAGAACTTGCGCTTTTATATAAATAATAAGGGTTGCCACACTCTTATTGCATACAATTGTTTATCTTAAAAATGTATGTAACTTTGATACGTCTTATAGAGCAGTATGTCTGATTTAACAAAAAAGATCCTCTTAGGACCNCTTAAAAATGTATGTAACTTTGATACGTCTTATAGAGCAGTATGTCTGATTTAACAAAAAAGATCCTCTTAGGACCCACCGATTCCTTTCAAAACTCACACGAAGTTTTCATTGGAGAAGGTACAATGTCAGGCACGTAGGCTTTACTTTAACCACGCGCGGATAAACACATCGTAAGCTACCGATGTTTGGCCGACTATTACAGCAAGCATAAGTGAAATGAGACAGAGGGTGTGTTCTGAGCTTGCATGTGTGTAGAACTGCGGTGTAGACAGGATGTCGAGGTTTACGTGGGGGGAATCGACCGAAATGCATCTGATGTACGGCGCGGCAGGCTGCGGTCGTCTGAGAGCACATCATTCCTACCAACATAAATATCCTAACCACACGACCCCTCATCACGAGACATTGTTGCAGTTGACAAACGCATAAGGGAAACAGTTACACTGAACATCGTGCAGTTGTTTGGAGCTTGCTGACTCATTTTAACCCTTGTGCATGTTCAAGCGAGATCATAGCTACAAGACATTTTAGTACGTATGTGCATCATACGACTGTGTTACTTCATTACATTTCCCACTTAAGCTCTACTTATGTTTAATCGCCCCAATATTGGTTGCATTATACGTAAGAAAATAACTTAAACTTATTTTAATAACAGCTTTAAATTTTCGCAAATTTCGAAAAGATTCGCATTAATAAAAAAACCCGATATATTCGTACATTGTTTAGTTTATTACCATAAACTCACATATTTCGTGTCTATGGACGTCAATACTTGCTTATGAGGACCAGTTGGTGAAACATTATAGTTTCGCATATAGCTGTATAGATTAAGTGACAAATTCGGTTAAAAAGTAAATAGACATGAAAGCATTATATTCATATTTTCACTAACATAGTCACATGGGAATAATTTTCGGTGGCTACGTTGGTAAAAGTGTTTGTCTTCACTTCATGATTGCGTGATTTCACTGCATGATTCAGTTGCAGAGTTAGAAGGAAAATATTGCTATGGAAAGCCGTTTAGACATCATGGAAACTGCGATCTCTCTAACAAAACCGATAGGTGCTAACCAGGTGAGAATTCAAGTAAAAGCCCCTTGCATGAATTTATATTGTTTGTTTCATCACTGAGTTGTTCTAAGTCCAGTGAAATCAGAAAGTTCTTAAGGTTAAACCATTCTGTATATAAATAGCTAATTTAAAGGATACCAAATAAAACAAAGTATGTATTATGTATTTGTGTTATTTTAATATATCAGTTGGTAGTCTTATTATCAGAGCAAAAGAAAATCATAGTAAATCATTGCAAACGTTAATATAGAAAAAAATATAAAATTTATATTTATTGCCAGATAANCAAAAGAAAATCATAGTAAATCATTGCAAACGTTAATATAGAAAAAAATATAAAATTTATATTTATTGCCAGATAATCATATATATATATATATGTACATATATATAATTTTAAATTGTTAAGCCACACTTCAAGATATTTGTTGTTACTGAAATACATCTAAAAGTTTTCGTAAAAATAAATTTTTTTGTTTTTTGCAAAGTTTACCTTTGATTTTTTTGGAGAAACTCAAATTCAGAAGTAGCTTGAAATTAACTACTAAACGCAGGTTAATATAGGACTGGATTTAAAATAAATAATATCGATGATCTTCCCGATGCATTCAAGAAAATACTTCAGCTGAAACAAAACGTTGTTTTACAGTGATAATATGAAATTAGTTTAGCAAAGTATTTTAGGTAAAACACCTGCTAATTATAATAAAAAAGATTTGTTTTTCATTTAATTTTAGCTATTTTTATGAAATTTATGGTGATATAGTGTCACAAATCCTAAAATAGATCTAATTACGTAAAAGTTTTAAACTCATGGACATATTTTAATATTTCAAATAAACAAGGAAAAATTTTCAAGTCGTACGCTTTGTAAGACGTTACGCTGGAGTGACAAGAAGGAAAGACAGAGGTTCACGCCGAAACACTAGTATGAAATGAATGCACAATGGTTTGCCACCCACTAAAATTGAGACGACCCTTCTTCTCCTGCCTTTCTGAGCATTGCCATGGCACGTGAGACCTAAACTTCACTAAATAAGCTTACAGTTCCAACGCACTGGTCTCCCACGTGTTTCCGAACGTAGAGGGAATACTGTGTGTAAAGAGCGTGCCATCTACGTGGTAACCAATTTGCGAGTTCAAAAACAGAGCCTTTCTTAAAACCACGTGGTTTACACACTGTGTATTTTAAACACGTACTTAGAAAAATTATTTTAAATTATTTTGACAGAGTTTTCACGCAAGTAGTATATATTTAAAACCATGAATGGCCAATTCTGTTTATAACAGTGCGAGTCTGTAGAAAAAAAAAACGCTAGCAAACGTTTACGAATTTTTTTGTTTGCGTGATTCTGGCGGTTCTGCTGCCAACTCGTGAACATAGGCGTGCGCAGCTTTCTTCATTAGGACGTGCCACAAAGTTAGAGAATCACCGATTGCCACCTATAAAATGGGTGTTTGGAGGCTGCGCCCCCCCCCCCACATTCCACAGGCACTCTTTTCATTCATATCCTCCATGAAAAACATTTCATTTTAAAGTTTTATATGTTATAGTTACGTAAATTTTTGTGCAAAATAGGATATTATAAGAAAATCATATATCAAAATCATTTAATACAAATTATGCATTTAAAATTTGCTTCGTGAATGAAATCGTTAGTATGAGCGCCCAAAAAGTGCTAAAACAAGTTCAGAGTTTAATCGAAGCACCTTGAGGGTTACAACTGGACACATGTCTGAGCATATTGTTACGAATTAGNTATCAAAATCATTTAATACAAATTATGCATTTAAAATTTGCTTCGTGAATGAAATCGTTAGTATGAGCGCCCAAAATGTGCTAAAACAAGTTCGGAGTTTAATCGAAGCACCTTGAGGGTTACAACTGGACACATGTCTGAGCATATTGTTACGAATTAGTCTTTAAGTCAATACATACCTGAAAGACACTATGGGCGTAGCTAAATAATAAGTAATGATTAGGTAGAGCACAACAGTACAAGATGGGGTTTACTGAACGTAAGGGTTATACAATAGCTATTTGCGTGACTGTTGATCGGGGAGTTTAAATGAAAATCCAAGATGCTAATTAGTCATTATAAGTTTCATTACCGCACACCACTAATATTGCAATCTAATTGGAAAGTCCCCACCTTGCTCATGTTGCCGGAGGCTGATGCTAGGAGGCGGTTAATGACGGCCAGACAAACCCCTCTCCACGTCTTCTTAGTTCACTGCCCCGATGACAATAGACGCCGCTCTCAGTGTTACGTTGGGCTATATCGGGTGCGTTGTATAATATTTCCGGCTCCGTTTACTGGTCGGTCGAGGTGGTTTCTGCAAATGCCTTTCGCAATGTGTTATTGCTATCACGCTCGTTCCCTGGTTCAATGTTTGAAGTTGTGATCAGGCACGTCGTTCAGCTAAGGCCGTATTACTTCATAACAACATACAACATCTTACGTTTAGGTATGCCGAAATCCAAGAAAAATTAATTTATCTCGAAGATCGCAATTTTCCTTGAATAAATTTGGCGGTTATTAAAGGCGTGCATGCGGGCACGCCCGGTACACCCTGTGCTCACGTATGTAGCCGTGAACCAACGTCGCCGAAATTCTCAGTAGAAGGAACTCAGCTTGTGTCATCTTCGGCCTGCGGTGTCGAAACGACCAGAGCGGAGCAGTGGGGTTACAACATCCACGTGTTGGAGAAAATCAAACTAGGCAGCTCGCATCCCGGAAACTTGCGTGATCCGTTCCGGCGGCAGGAATAATTCCCGCTGAATTATTCGTATAGGATGTTGGACTGTTGAGGCGATAAGAGTTGGCGTGTGGGGGGAGGGGGGCAGAGCCCGCGGGGAAATCACCGTGGCAGCGCGGTGCCCCAGGGCTCGCAACCCCGACAATAATCCCCTACATCATCGGGATGGCGTTGATTAGGCGAGTTAGCCTGCCCGCCGGGCTGGACAGCAACTTTTAATGGAACGCGGGCCTGGCATGTCGTCCGTCAAGATGACACCACGTCAGTCTCTGCCCGCAGAGTAGATAAAGGCTTTTCGTGGTTGATTGAGCATTTTGTAAATAAACCTTTGAATTTTATCACTGCCCTTACGTAGAGACATTTTAACGTGCACACTGAACGACCTACGTCCAGTTAAGTGTGCAATGACGGAGAGAAAGTAGTTCCATGTCTTAACGTTGAATTGAAAGTGTAAGGTAAACATTTGTAAATACCAAAATTATTTCTTTTGTTTTTTATACTTTTTAATGCTTACTATAGTAAGANCCATGTCTTAACGTTGAATTGAAAGTGTAAGGTAAACATTTGTAAATACCAAAATTATTTCTTTTGTTTTTTATACCTTTTAATGCATACTATAGTAACAATTAAAAAAATTAATAACTTTACTTTTTTTAATTTCACAGTTTTAGAAAACCGACGCAATAATAAAATGATCAGACCTGTGACAATGTTAATTTTACATATGGCGTAAAATACGCAACGTGCATACACGTAGAAAGCGGGGCTTATAAATGTGCTCAATTTACCGTGAACAGCCCATAAGTAAATAAAAACAAACATGGCGAGGCGTTCTTTTGATACGGGCGTAAACTGTTCCTCGATTTGCCGCGCGAGGGTCCGTCAACGGGCCTTGAGTCTGACTAACTGCTCTCGTATGCAGGAAGTTCCCTAGTGGACGGGCTGCCGGCTGGCAGGCACTTATTGGCGAACGGCATTGCGACGTATAACTGTAGGCGAGCCACGTGATTTCACTGACGTGTGCTGCCCGAGCTCGCGAATTAAGTGGCTGTTCCACCTTGGCAATCTTAACCACTTAACGTACACATTAATTCTTCNTGCTGCCCGAGCTCGCGAATTAAGTGGCTGTTCCACCTCGGCAATCTTAACCACTTAACGTACACATTAATTCTTCATTTCAGGTGTTGCTGAAGAGAAGATATTTGGAGTGAAATGTACTCACCTTACCTATGGTGAGGTTCCATGGCACAATAAGCAGCCAATTACAGAATATCTGGTGTGTCAGCAGCAACCAATAACATTGCTCAGGAAAAGGCGCTTTCTGTTTTGGTACTAGCTTCTGGCCTTGCACAACACCGGAAACAATTTCACCTATTATGCGACATGTCAGACTTGACCGAGTATTCTCGGGATAGTATTTTAAGGTGTTAAGTACTGTATGCTCCAGGCATCGTGCAGTGTCTGCGGCATTATGAGCCCTGCTGTAATAGACGCGTCCCGAGCTGTGTACACTGCACACTGCACATCGATTGGCTCATGTGACCATGTGACGTCACGTCTGTTGTCCCTCGATGTCTCAGTATCCCGTGTCCGTTTCTGTTCGATGACTCTGTTTAACTTGCATGATGTTGTCCCTTAGTGAGTTGTCCAATAGGATAATAATATTGATGATAATAATAGTTAATCCGGTAAACGTACTAAAGGAAGTAAACGAATACCATGACATTCACGATATGAAAACTAAATGGATATAACCACTGAGTAACTGTATTTTTTTAAGCTACAATACCGTTCTCACCTCTCAAAACCTCGATGTTAAGAACCGCCAAATTATCTTCACTCACTCTCACTACACTACCGTTAAAATAAAATTACAATAACTCATAATGTCCAATTAAGTTATATATAAACTGATTTGAATGTAGCCTACAGAATGTATANAATAAAATTACAATAACTCATAATGTCCAATTAAGTTATATATAAACTGATTTGAATGTAGCCTACAGAATGTATTTATGTAATTTAACTAACGTACTAAACTCCGTGTATTATTGAAGCATACATATTCAAAATTTCCTTTCACACTATACTCTAAAATCGAAATAGTTAAAACTGCTCCACACCAGAAAATTTAACTGCTTATATATGTCGATACTGCTCTACTTGACTCAGTTAATGTCTACTGATCATTCTAGTTGCCGCTATTTGCTGATTAAACAGTGATTTGTACTGATAGCTAGTGAATTGCACTGGCCTTGCAGTAATACCTCAGTGTCCCACTGATTCGCCAGTATATAACAGTTCACTAACTGAAGAATCAGTAAAATAGTTCTACTTACTTAAATAATTGATTCAGATTTAGAATTTAATAAACAAGACAAATATAAATAAAAAAAGGGTTATGTGTGACATGTTTGAGGCTTCGCACGTAATTCACTGGAATCTAGTCTCGTTTATCGTAATGTAAAGGGCACACCTCATGGACATCTCAGTTATGGTAGCAAGATTGAACGTACTGTACGTCTTGGTGTCGTCGAAGAGGGCTGTGCAAAAAAGGCACGAAATGCCAAGGGACACGGTAAATGAATCACGGCCCTCTCGAGTAAAAGCCATAGACTAACAATGCGGTACACAGATGATCGTTTTCTGCGCTTGTACACAGAACTGACCTACCCTACACCAACACAACTGTCAAAGTCACACGGTTGATACTGATAAACGTGTTAGTTTACGCTTTAAATTAGAATCAGTGTAGAAACACTGATTCGCCGTGAAACTCAACTACTCGAATCAGTGAAAATTGTCCCATTAGAATCTGTGGAAAACCACTGGTTGTTTGAATGAAACAATTCCACCGATCAAATAAGTGACGGCCTACTGCGTGCGGGGAATCAAATATTGTTTTATTGAATTAAGCCAAATAATTTTGAGCAATAAACGTATTTCTGATAGTCACTGTTTATATTGCGCTATTTACCGAAATTAAAAAAAAGTGAAGGAATTTTTGTGGGTCATTAAGATTGAAAGCACACATATCCCCCCTTTTCCCTTCCCCTCGCCCCTTCCCCTACCCCTACCACCTCCTCCCTTTCATACATTTAGACCGTATCTTACCAACGGAGCTACCAAGCTAGAAGTTGACTTGACTACGAAAGGGAAAATATATGTTATTATTTTGATTAGATTAGACTGTGTCGATTTCAAGGCATGAAAAAAATTAAAAATCGTACACTCACAGAACTCAGCAAGACAAAAACAAAAACAATTTACAATACCGCAGACAGATAATTAGGAAAGACTGCTTCCTTGTCAATAGAAAACATATATAAACATTTATATATATAATTAAAACGACAAAAATATGGACGAAAAACTTAGTACAGAACATAACTGTTGGGGTTAGTAATGTAAACAAACATGGCCGCGTCAGGCGACCGAGCGCGAACTCCGCCTGTGACGTCAACCGAGTTGGGTGGTGGCTCCTAGCTTCTGAAACCACGATAACGTGTGCTTGAATTGGCACAACCTATCTGCTAGTGACCCTATTCCAATAAATTCTTTTTAACTTTCTCTTCACACATCACTTATCTTGGTCTTCCTATAAAGATAATACTTTAAGTGACTTATGTTCCCAGTAGAACAATTTAATGCACTTTCCATTATATTTGGAGTTTTTCAGGGTATTTGCTTGTCAACAGCGCATGGTTCAAGTATGTTTAAATTCCTGTCATTCTTTATAATTTAAATTATTTGATTGCATATAAAAACAGGGATTCATGCATACTTTAATTCATAAATTAATTCAAATATATATACACATACGTACATGCACTTACATATGTATGTTTAAATTCCTTCCTCAAATAACATATATAATGCAATAGCTTATGAACTGAATTAACGTTACCGGAAAGTAGAAAATTAAGAAATTAATAGTCAAGTGCTAGAGTGTACATGGAGTAGTTAATAATAGACTTGTGGTTTGATGAAAGTTTATTTTTTGACAGATTATTTCTAAATTTTCTCCATCTCTACCAAAGGCAAGTAATAGTTGTGGTGTCATATACTTAATTCGAAGCATGCTCGGCAGTTCGTCCCACGTGACGTCATATAGTATTTTATTAGGGGATATTCCATCACGATCTGCTATTGTTAAACAGGCTGGAGGAAATTGACTGTCATTACTGTTGTTACGCATTCGATGCATTTCTAATAGCGACTGCGGACAAAACCTTCTAATAACAGAATTAGGAAAGAAAAGCAGAATTAAAGATTTTTNTGCATTTCTAATAGCGACTGCGGACAAAACCTTCTAATAACAGAATTAGGAAAGAAAAGCAGAATTAAAGATTTTTATTAATGATGCATACAACCAAGTTCACTTCACACATTTCTTTAAATACCTACATCAAAATACTTTTTTTTTTTTTTTTTTTTTTTTTTCAAATTATTGCAGTTTCTTATTTAATGGAAAAATATTACACCAAAATTACTAAAACAATGAAGGATTTAGTCAAACAACAAAATATTAAAGGTGTACATAAAATTTCACATCGAATATAGAGCACAATAACAAAGAAATAAAAATATTTTCAAAACAAGAAATTACTTTTTATCTGAATTACCTCTTTATAAGTTAAATCAAGTGATTTAAATTTATTTTTACCAAGAACATATAAAATACGTTCATCTGTCATGGTATCAAAATAAATTATTGTGGATAGAAACTACCGAACATTATGGTGTGTTATCTCACGGTTTAAGCCCACGCAAAGCAATATAATGCATCAAAAACATTACGCAGAAAACTGTAGCAAAACTGTTATTACACACTTAAAGGTTGCCACAGCTTGCCTTATCTATGCGAGTAAAAGTCCCACCGAAGCTTGAGAATTTTTTGCACAGAGAAATCTTTATTGCGGCTCAAGCATACAGAGGTGATTCTGGATTTAATACAACTTTGTTATGGCCCATTAACGCGGCAGCCCTTGAAAAATGTGGAACTAATGTTGGGGCAAAGGCAGGTTTCGGTGCATTTAACTGAGTAGTAAACACATTATCTTTACGACGCAGCAGCGGAGGAATCTCAAAACCAAACACCTGTTTCACCTTTCGAAGCAGATCCTGTGCTTGCGTTATCTTTAACATCGCGTGTCTGAGATTTTATGATTTCTCTAGCGGAATATTTCTGACGAAGGTACACACATTTCACTTGCACGTGGTTACGTTCTGGTCACGGATACAAACACATCAACGTGCTAAATGCCTACATATAAGACATTTAGCCACGTAAGTTAAACGTTCACACAACGTAGAAAAACTTTGTACGTTCAGACAAGTCTGCCTCCTTTTTACATTTTTTTGGGATACTACAGAATATGCTTAGTTTTCATGCATGATTTCGAGAAGCTGTTTTACTTAATGACACCCTGACTTGAGATCGGCAGAACAGTGAACTAAACGTAAGTTTAACGGACCAGGACACGTACATAAGAAATGAGCCAGAAAATTTGCATGAACGTAATTACAATATCAAACATAAATTGGCAACTTTACTCTCAAAATTGTATCAAATAAATGGCATATGCAGAAACATGAGTAGAATGGAATTTTAAGGGTCATAAGTTACTTGGGATAAAAGTTTATGCTAGCCATTAGTTTTGAGAAAATGGCACAAAGAAAGTTATATATTATTATTTATTCTAACAAATTATTCTTTCGACATCATGTGTGATTCAGTGTTTGCAAATATGAGAGTGCTTCGACTTTTAAGCCTNTTCTAACAAATTATTCTTTCGACATCATGTGTGATTCAGTGTTTGCAAATATGAGAGTGCTTCGACTTTTAAGCCTACAACCGTTATGTACCGTAGTCTGAAATCGAAAACGACACTCCAAAAATATTGATTCCCGGCGTAACCAATTTCCGGTGGTAGGTTTAGAAGCACGCACAGAAAATGCCTTAGACTGGTCAAAACGTATTTGGGATTTTGTACTAAATACAATTCGAATGCTTATTAATTTCAGGTTCTTTGCTTCCTTAGTGGCAATAATGAATTGAACATGAAATTACTACAATCCTACTAATTTAAACAGAATACTTTGCCTTACAATTCTCCAAAAGTCAAATAAGTTAAGTACGTCACAAATCTACACTTACGGTTCCACTCACAAGTAAAAAATTTACTCGCAAAGTTCCATCGGATACGTAGAATGACCATCTTGCACCAATTTCCTTTATTTGAAAGGCCATAATGTATAAGCACTCTGTATAATTTGAACAGGGAGAGGAAAGAAGAATGGAGCAATAAGTCTCCACACTTAGAAGTCTACACGAATTTCCGCTGGTAATTATCAGTACTACCCCGAGGGTGAAACACACATGCACAAAGAGCTTGCACTTAATGAATATACAACTACTTTCTAAGCTGAAGTTAAATCGCTCAGACTGAGTGAGCTNTTCTAACAAATTATTCTTTCGACATCATGTGTGATTCAGTGTTTGCAAATATGAGAGTGCTTCGACTTTTAAGCCAACAACCGTTATGTACCGTAGTCTGAAATCGAAAACTACACTCCAAAAGTATTTATTCCCGGCGTAACCAATTTCCGGTGGTAGGTTTAGAAGTACGCACAGAAAATGCCTTAGACTGGTCAAAACGTATTTGGGATTTTGTACTAAATACAATTCGAATGCTTATTAATTTCAGGTTCTTTGCTTCCTTAGTGGCAATAATGAATTGAAAATGAAATTACTACAATTCTTCTAATTTAAATAGAATACTTTGCCTTACAATTCTCCAAAAGTCAAATAAGTTAAGTACGTCACAAATCTACACTTACGGTTCCACTCACAAGTAAAAAATTTACTCGCAAAGTTCCATCGGATACGTAGAATGACCGTCTTGCACCACTTTCCTTTATTTGATANTCGCAAAGTTCCATCGGATACGTAGAATGACCGTCTTGCACCACTTTCCTTTATTTGATAGGCCATAATGTATAAGCACTCTGTATAATTTGAACAGGGAGAGGAAAGAAGAATGGAGCAATAAGTCTCCACACTTAGAAGTCGACACGAATTTCCGCTGGTAATTATCAGTACTACCCCGAGGGTGAAACACATGTGCACAAAGAGCTTGCACTTAATGAATATACAACTACTTTCTAAGCTGAAGTTAAATCGCTCAGACTGAGTGAGCTNTGCACAAAGAGCTTGCACTTAATGAATATACAACTACTTTCTAAGCTGAAGTTAAATCGCTCAGACTGAGTGAGCTGCGATACAGGAAAATAGGTCGACGGGAACAGAGAAGGAAGGAAATTTTCTCAAAACGTTTGAAGTTGAAAACAGCTTCGTCATTCAAAGTAAACTAATATGCTGGTGATTATAACAATCGTTCCTTCTCCAACGACCGGTTATAGTGTTGGAATTCGTATTTTCTTTATAGGAACTTTGTATATGGTATTTTATTTCTGAACCTGTGTTTAGGTTACCACAGAAAGTATATTTTTCGTCATCGTCTTTCCGTCATCATCTTAGTTTTGCTGACACTGAAAAATGTATTCAATTATCATTTACATCTCAATTTATGCCATGACGTATTAATTCCATTTTATTGCTAGTTTTCACACTTCGCAAATAATTAACAGTTTTCGTTCAGCAAACAATTTGCCGTCTAGGCCTTTATTGATAATTCCTTCCGCTTTGAGGTGGCCTTGATAGCCAAGAGGTATCATTATCTTCACTTTATTTCCGCTCACCCTTAACTTTTCAGGTTCTTTGCCACAGTGGTCGCTTAGGCATCACGCTCTTGTGTAGAGAAGGCCGGACAGGCTATGTCTAGCGCCATTCTCTGGTACGGTTCAGTATTGCCCGCTGAGATCCAAAGAGGCTTGGAACTATATATAACGAGGAAGTCCAGTCGTCGTCAACCTTTCAGCAAATCTTACAACTTAAGGCCCTATCAAAAACTCTTGACCTCTCCTTGAAACTCTCTACATTTCCGAAACCCTACCACAGCCCTGAAATGAGAGAATCCCTAAGAACAGACCACAAAATGTTCAGCCATATATGTACCTTTGATAATGGTGATTTCGATGGCAGTGAGATTTTCATGCCTGCCTACCAAAAATGCTTCGACACCTGCTAGATTCGAATTCGGATTTTAGCAAGAGGAAATTTGGTGGGCAACGCTGTCAACTCCGGTTGTATCAACTATTACCTAGCGTGCACTTCTCCTTATGGCTCACGCTACCACTTCGTCCTAATATCATGTTCAGCTTTCCAGTCAACGGGAATCCTCTATGGCCCTGAAGTCGAGGCTGATTTCATGAGCCAATATTTGGTATGCAGAAGGTTAGAGGTAGGTAGGGTTGTTTAGCATCTCGTTGACAATGACGTCATTATAAACGTAGCAAGTTTCTCAGACAGGTAGGAATGGGGAAAGAATCGGCTGTGGCCTTTAGTAAGACACTATGGAAAATNAACGTAGCAAGTTTCTCAGACAGGTAGGAATGGGGAAAGAATCGGCTGTGGCCTTTAGTAAGACACTATGGAAAATCTAATTCAGGAACGCCGGACCGATTTTCGATCCCAGGTCCTCCCGAATGGAAGTCAGAATGTTTTCCACTGCACCACTTCGCTGGGTGAGGTGGTGACGGCGTACCTCTGCAGGTGTTTTGCTTTGGCGTACCTGGATCAAGTCCCACTTAAACAACTTAAGGCAAGTGANTGACGGCGTACCTCTGCAGGTGTTTTGCTTTGGCGTACCTGGATCAAGTCCCACTTAAACAACTTAAGGCAAGTGAAGTCTGAAAACTGCCCACCTGACGGATATTCCAAGGCCCTGTTGGCAAAGTTAGTTTGTAAAAACGAAACAGTGAATAAAGGTGCTTTCCTCGCGGTCGAGCTGGAAACTAACTTAGGCGCGGTCAATTAACAGCATATTACGCAGAACTCCCGCGCTCAGCTGGAACTTTCGCCACCGAGAGGGGCGACTTTGGCTCCAAGTATTCGAGAAACGCTTTCGCCCCCGAGCCACGAAGTTCACTTAACCCCGGCCGTGCGGGGCAGGAACAACTCGCCCGCAAGCTGGTCTCGCAACTCAAGTTACCGCCGGCATTCGGGTCACCACAAGACGCAGATCGTAAAAACTCCTTGTTTCAACCACAGAGTAAGTAAAGTAGAGTGACAACAATGCCATGTATTGCGTCAAACTCTTATTTGGAGCTATAAAATGTGCGCAGTTCGCAGTTATATTGCCAACGTGATAACATTCGTCAAAGCAGTTTTAGTATGATGGAAAGCAACGAATTCAGATATGGCCTTCCGTGGTGCAACAATCTAGGGAATCCATCTTCGTCAAAGTTAACGTTGTCTAGTAAACGTCTTTTTTTTTTAAAGAATTTCCTACAGTTTAATAGTTGGAAACTATTATATATAATTTTGGGGTTTCACTAAAATACTTTCCGCAATTTGAACCTGGCGGTTCCTCATTTTCTCAAACACCTTTGTATTTCAAACGTCCTTCTAAAATACCAAATACAAAATCAAAGAACTCATCATAATATAGCAGCAGGCAATTCACTGAGTAAGTGGAATAGGACAGCAGCTGTGCAACTATAGGGTGAAGTTACATAACTTCCGTTATGTAATATATATATATTTTTTTTTCCAACCAACGTAAAGGTATTTTGGTTGTTCCTTAGTTCATAATTTCCAAACATGTATAAATTTACATTGTACTTGTGGTGTTGGCAACATGGCTGTGACCTGAGAAAATAGTGGCTCGAAACGGTCTATAGTGTCACCCCTTTAGTTTCAACCACGACAGGGATATAAACCGATACGAAACAATAATTCACGTTGATCAGGAACAAACGCCAAACAGAGCTATGTTTTCACATAAATGATTGCTTTGTAGTTNCGCCCGCAAGCTGGTCTCGCAACTCAAGTTACCGCCGGCATTCGGGTCACCACAAGACGCAGATCGTAAAAACTCTCTGTTTCAACCACAGAGTAAGTAAAGTAGAGTGACAACAATGCCATGTATTGCGTCGAACTCTTATTTGGAGCTATAAAATGTGCACAGTTCGCAGTTATATTGCCAACGTGATAACATTCGTCAAAGCACTTTTAGTATGATGGAAAGCAACGAATTCAGATATGGCCTTCCGTGGTGCAACAATCTAGGGAATCCATCTTCGTCAAAGTTAACGTTGTCTAGTAAACGTCTTTTTTTTTTAAAGAATTTCCTACAGTTTAATAGTTGGAAACTATTATATATAATTTTGGGGTTTCACTAAAATACTTTCCGCAATTTGAACCTGGCGGTTCCTCATTTTCTCAAACACCTTTGTATTTCAAACGTCCTTCTAAAATACCAAATACAAAATCAAAGAACTCATCTTAACATAGCAGCAGGCAATTCACTGAGTAAGTGGAATAGGACAGCAGCTGTGCAACTATAGGGTGAAGTTACATAACTTCCGTTATGTAATATATATATATATTTTTTTCCAACCAACGTAAAGGTATTTTGGTTGTTCCTTAGTTCATAATTTCCAAACATGTATAAATTTACATTGTACTTGTGGTGTTGGCAACATGGCTGTGACCTGAGAAAATAGTGGCTCGAAACGGTCTATAGTGTCACCCCTTTAGTTTCAACCACGACAGGGATATAAACCGATACGAAACAATAATTCACGTTGATCAGGAACAAACGCCAAACAGAGCTATGTTTTCACATAAATGATTGCTTTGTAGTTCACTGTTAATACAAGAAAGCGGAGTGCGATCTAATAAAGATCCCTCAACACCCAACAATAAATTAATATAATTTAAATTAAACTATTAATCACAATAAACTGGCGTGAAACATCACATCATNCAACACCCAACAATAAATTAATATAATTTAAATTAAACTATTAATCACAATAAACTGGCGTGAAACATCACATCATACAGCTTCATCTAATAGGTGAGCATACTGAAGATCCCTACCTTGGGAACAAATAAAAAAATTTAGGTGTGTGGGTCAGCCAAGCATATTTCCCACTGCTGCGCGGAATACCATGGTAAGCTAACAGCATTTACGTTTTATCGCTTGTACTAAAACTAGCTTAAATGTCTTCTGAATATATGCCAAAAAATTATTTCTATTGCAACTGCAAAGTTCACCACGCTGCCATAGCTAAGCCTTCATGCTTATTTCAACAAAGATAAGATATGTAACTATATTTCAACAAAGATAAAATATGTAATTTTAGTGACTCACTGGGTTCAATGGCATAAGGGTGAGAAAACGAAAGGTCAGTTACAGAATCTTTGGTTAAACAAAATCCTATGGTCGTAACAAATACTTATAAATATTATTTTCATGAATATTTTAGTTATTTTATTATTTTAATTAAAATAACTTTACCATCCAGACGGATCAAATCTATTCATTCTTTAGTTCGACAATACAACCATCATAATTCTTTATAAAAANAACTTTACCATCCAGACGGATCAAATCTATTCATTCTTTAGTTCGACAATACAACCATCATAATTCTTTATAAAAATGGCCATGGATAACCTCGCTTATTGCCATTCAAATCTCATTCGCGTATTAATTTTAAGGACTAAAAACTTGGAATGAATACTAAACTTTCACAAACATTACATTTGTTTCAGGTATACAAATCTTAACATAGTCGGTATATTGCTCAGGTCTCATTTACATTTCTGCCAGGCTTTTGCGCGCATTTCAATCTACTAGGAGAACAATTTCGCACAGGCNAACTTTACCATCCAGACGGATCAAATCTATTCATTCTTTAGTTCGACAATACAACCATCATAATTCTTTATAAAATGGCCATGGATAACCTCGCTTATTGCCATTCAAATCTCATTCGCGTATTAATTTTAAGGACTAAAAACTTGGAATGAATACTAAACTTTCACAAACATTACATTTGTTTCAGGTATACAAATCTTAACATAGTCGGTATACTGCTCAGGTCTCATTTACATTTCTGCCAGGCTTTTGCGCGCATTTCAATCTACTAGGAGAACAATTTCGCACAGGCTTTCTGGTCGTTGTCCCCATCTCCCACAAAGCAACATTTTTAAGAACATTTTTTTATCCTTCAAAAAGCTGCGCATGTCACAGTTGGAAACATAAAGTAACATACGTTAATTAATTCATGCAATATTCATTTTTAAAAAAAGTTAATTTTTTAAGTATTTTATCTTTGACGCCATTTTCTATTTTTATGATGTAGCCAACGCGACTGAATTCTCGTATTAAACATTGTTGATTAACGGTTAATGACAGTTTATGATACACAAGTGGAGACTGGCAGAAGTGATTTACTCCTGACACCGGCACTATAATTTTGTGAATATTTTTAGTTCCAGCTAATATAACTGATATATTAAATAAAGTTTTTATTCAGGGAGAACCATCTGTTTCTCACAGAATCCCGCAATTATTATTTATGTATTTGTCACAAACTTTTATACCCTGGTAATAATAAGGAAAGGGCGGCAGGCCGGTACAAAATGTGTTCGGCAAGCAATGAATTACCACTAACTAGACACAAGATAACCGTAATTGTTAAGCTGAAATGATTTTTCAAATTGTTAATATTTTAGGGAAGTAGAGAAAATTTTTGCAAAAGCAAATTAAATTTCCTGTGTTTATGAAGGGAATAAAGACAAGTGTGCAAATACAAGCTAGAATACAGTGACTTGAGTCAAAAAGGAATGTTGGAAGTCATAAAATAGTACACGTTCTGGACAAGATCAACATAACAGTTAATAAAGCGTAAAAGAACATAAACAATTAAATACAATTTAGAAATTTTAGAGCTTTTACTACTCGGCACAGAATCTCACAATGTTAGCCGTTGGCCTGCAAAATCAAAGGTACAACTATCAATCACTGATCGCAGGAAGTGGTTTGTGTGTGTGAGCCTGTAAGTTTGCATGAAGTATGTAGATAGGCTTAGTTAGCAAATTTTATGTATTCACGGGCTACTAAAATGCAAAACGTGGAATATATTTTACATTTTTTGTTACTGGAATGAATATTTCTAAATCATCTCACTGATGACACCATAAGTACCATGTTTGCTGATAGATGTGTGGACCTCTGAAATACGGATGAAGAAATACAACACAGTCATCTTTCCTTTGCAATATTGATTGTAAATCTGAGTATATGTAATTATTGAAAATGTAATCGTCGTAAGCCAGTTAACACCGACAGAATTCTTGGCGGGATAGCCAAATAACAATTTGATCAATAAAAATATAATACTGTAGCAAATCGTCTAGCACGCATTATCCTGGTTTGTGAAGGATAGATATCTTAATTACAAAACATAACTTAGTTTTATTTCTTAATTTATGTTCAATAATATTAAACACATGGAGCTATAATTTACAAAATACACATTTCTATCCATTCCATTAACACTTAAAAATTTTTCAATGAACGCAGTTTTTATGGTACCGTATATTATAATTAAGGCCTTTATAATTTTTGTTATTGCAGCATACAGGCACTTAATCTTCGCTCATTTATTGCAATAACATATGAAAATTTTTAATACTATAGAGCTGTGCGCGGTGTAATGGACATTCACTCTCTCTCTTTCCAATACATGATTACTGTCGTTAAAGCTGCCCTTGTTGTTCCTGTGTGCACTGTTGCCTGATATATAATCTTTTTGAAGCCTCCAAAATATATGCCAGTTTAGTTGCGTGGGCGCCACGCAATCACAATTATACAATATCTCAGAGGTTTCTTTTTCAAAGGAGCCGCTTAGCTTTGCATCGCAGGATTAGACTATCTTAAGAGTTGTCAGGGAGGTAAATAGATAAAATTCTCTTGATCAGGCAATTTCCTTTTCCCCCTAATTTTCACTCAGCCTGCCAGTTAGGTCGCAAAGCTGGAGTATTCTGGCAACAGTGCGCGCCATTTACACTGTACTGCAATCTAAGAGTGTGACGCTCTGTACATAATCCAAATGTTCGTCACTCACGAAACGAGACCAACTTCCTTATGATACAACACATCAGTCCTAGTTTCCGCTCTCCAGAGAGTCGCACACCACCGCACCCACAATGCACTTGCTGGTAGCTGCGCCGTCGCGTGTCGTCTTCCAACCAACCCACGTCCCATACACTCAGGCACTAATGGCCGTTCAAGACTGCCAATCACGGAGGCACGCCGCAGCTTTCGTAGACGATGGGACCTTGTCCAGAAAGTTCTTCGCATTTCGAGCGGTGCCGACGGAGATGATGCCGGGAAAACTCACTTAATAGCTCCCAAGTCGTCGAATTTTCCAGCAGACGAGAGAGACGTCATCCTGGAGGGGATAAGCGGCAGTTGTGTTGGCTCCCTCCCAATGTCCGGGCACCGATGACGTCATCCTGGGGGGAGGGGCTTGGCCCGTCTAGAAGAATATGGCGGAAACTAGCATTCTGCACAGTGACGTGCGAATTACAGTTAATAACTTACGTATACTAACAAAGTGATATTTAACCTACGTAACTTATAAACAGCCTATGGAAATAAAGAAAGTAAAATCGGTGTTTTCAAGCTGTTTGCATAGACGTATAGGATGTTCACGATAAAGTGAGCACTTTTGAGGCCCTATTTACTTTTTCCTTTCAGCCATTTTTGATCAGTTAACCACGTTTTTAAAATAAATATTGCCATGTAAGTAATTATCACAGTGTGTATATTCATTGCACTCAGAAGTTAACGTCTAAGGCTAAAATAAAATATATTTATTGACTAGTATTCCAAATGAGATGGCTTTCAGAAGTGCTCACTTTGCAGTGAATAGCCCTTACGCATAGGTGTGCCGAGTGTGCGCAGGCACTCCCATATGAAAAGAATATTTATTAATTTAAAATTGTGGTTTTTGACAATTTTTTATTATTGTGGAATTTCAGCATGTCTATGAGAACGCTGCGGGTCCGTATGAGACATTCTGAGTAATACTGAAACTGATTTCACCATCACGTAAGAACGTGCTACACCGTGATTTGATTCGTTTCACTTTTCAAATTAATACAATTTAGTCTTTCGTAATTAACAGTCGAGTTTTTCAGAAATATTTTAGAAAAAATTCGTAATATCGTCTTCCTATAATATCCTATTTCGGCAACACTTTTGCGTGATTATAACTATTTTAATACTTAAAATGAAAAATGTTCCCGGGGGAATAACTCCCCCCCCCCCCCCCCCCCCCCCCCCCCCCCNTCTTTGTACACACCACAATGATGGCGCCTGCGCACGCGTTTTGCAGTTTGTAAGTTGAATATTTAGGTATATTTTTCCCTCGCGGTAGTGGAAATAACTGTAACAATAGTCTACGTGAATTTGGTTTCTAAATGAGCTTCTTTTAAATTAATGGAGTACAATAGCAACAGTTTATAGGAGCATGTGTCACGCGCACTTAAACTAATAATAATTTTGCAAGTTTTTTTAAAGAATTAATTTTCAGTTAAGGAAATCATTTAACTAACTTATCAGCATTTTTGTGTAAGTTGCCTTAAATATAAACCACTAGGATTAAAAAAAAATATTACATAGCTTTTTTCGTAGGAGGACTAATATTTTTAATCGCTTTGTTTGTATAGATTTTGGAAGCATAACAGTGGCGCATAGGAGAACTCTACTTCGAGTCTTAAAAACGTACTCTCTAAAGTTATTTAAACGGGGTACTATGTGAGACCATCGGTTATGGTAGACAAACATACTCAAACTAGAGACTCAACAAGCTATCAACACTGTACCGTTTTGCACGGTGTTTCGGAGGGTAGGAAAACAAAACAAACACGGCGTATTTCAATTAAGATGCAGTGACTGAGAAAAGAGTTTGCATTGGAGATTGGTAGCAAACGCCGTCCCAAGGGAGAGCGAAAGTGTTGGTTAGACGTGGCTGGAGAGGAAGGTGAGAGCAACCTAGCTCGCTTTCCCTGTCGGGATCTCTTTCCAATTAATCCCGCGTAAAACTTGATCACAAAGTTTTGATTAACACTTTGGCGCCAGGGTCTGGAAATGGGGGGAAACGAGGAAGAAGGGACAGGGCAGGGAAAAAAAAGAACCGAAAAGAAGGCGCATGACGTGGGGAAAATGAGAAACCCAANGGGGGGGGGAGGAAAAAGGGGACAAAAAGTGATTGCATAAAGAGTGCAAGTAAAAAGATGTCCTTTCATAGCAAAGGATAGGTGAATTTGCTGGATTGTAAAAACACCACATGTTCTGCAGCGACATCATTGTGCATTAGATTTAAAAAAAATAAAACCCTGAAAGAATGATACTGAGGAACTGAAAATATACCGGTTTTCTTCAAAGTGTTGCATGCAATTGGAACACCTTTAACAAAATAATATGGACACTTTTAGAATTGTTCCAACTTTCTGAGGATTTTGAACTCTAGCGAATTTTTAGCCACACAGAGAGTAGAGGCATCGTCCGAGAGTCGAGTAATTATTTTACAAGTATACTTGTATAATATATACTTCAATTTTAAAATTCTGCGTAGGTTTTGATTTGATATTTTGTTTTGAGTTTAACACTCAAAAACATCAGAAAATCACATAATAAAAAATTTACATTTTTTTTTCACGGTGACCAGAGCTTTAGGCCCTTCCGTGCCTCTTCTTCCAAATTGTGCGGTATTGAGATAACACCCTACCAGATCTGAGCGTTTTTGATCAGGCAACAACCTGATACAACCGTGCCTACGACAACATGTTCCCACAAGTCCCGAGGTCACCACACTAAGTGTGTACGTCGTCCGGCAGGGTAACTTTTACACCTTGGCTGTCCACGACCATAGACTACAGTTGAGGTAGACCAATCTCACTGACTGCACACAACTAACCTCCGTGTTCCAACATTGAACTGCTTTTCTGCCAACACGTCTAGCGATAACGGCAAGGTTTGAATATAAGTTAGGAAACTGATTTGTAAACAAATGTTTTGAGATGTTTGTATACTTCCTCTAANAACGGCAAGGTTTGAATATAAGTTAGGAAACTGATTTGTAAACAAATGTTTTGAGATGTTTGTATACTTCCTCTAACGAATCTGTAATACAGTTTGACTGAATTCATATTGGTAAAAGCATTTCATTCATATAAAAGAGCTTGTCATTTAAAAAATAAGAAATAAATAAACAATTTCATAACTGTTTACATGTGACTTTGACATTTGTGTTCCTTTGGGGTAGGTCAATGTTGGGGACATGGGATGAAGACGAATAAGCTGTCCACCTCACCTTATTCTACAAGATGTTCGGAAACTACCTGTCGAAATTCAAACCACAGCATCTGTCGGCGAACATAAAACAAGATAACTCTAGTCACAAAATGTTTGGAAAGGCAATTTAGTATGTTTAAATAGAAGTTGCATTTCGGCAAACGACGCCGGGTGTCCGCAGCCATATCTACCTGCGTGCACAGCACATTGCATGACACAAAGGCGAACTGATCCACTGCCGTGCAGCACGCGACACTCGGCGCCGCCTGTCGGTCGAATGGGTTGCCACTGTCCGCCACCGCCGAACCCTCATATGCCACCGAATGGCCTTGGTGTCGTGAGCCCGGGAGCCTTGACTCCCATAACTCACTGGGTGTTTGTAACACAAATGCACCCCGACACATACTCAAATCATTAGTTCGGCGGCGGGTTGCCGTGTGCGGCTTGCTTGTCACCGGACCCGTACTTAGGCTGTTTATTTGTGTTGCCTATTATAAGTAAAAGTTACGTCTTTGTGTTTTCGGTGGGGGAGTGATGCTCACCTCCAGCCTCCCGGCTGGAAAGAATGCCAGTGTCGTGATGTCTATCTAACATATCGGCCTGTTGTATTCAAGTGTGCTAATTAATTTCGCATATAATATGCAGGTGAGTACCTAGTCTTCCGGGGCAGCCCACGTGGTATGTTTCATCGTTTCCTAATGTAGTGATACAGAAAAATAATTGGTAGTATACAAGAGCTAGCGGGCCTTAGGTACCGGACTCTTTTCAGAATGCGGTCAAAGCGNACAGAAAAATAATTGGTAGTATACAAGAGCTAGCGGGCCTTAGGTACCGGACTCTTTTCAGAATGCGGTCAAAGCGGAGCCCCGCCGAGTGAATTCGGATCCTCTTCTTCCCAACCTGCAACAGGCTATCAAGTCGGTGCGTCATTATGAGTAGTTAGTTTTGAGTATAGTATATATTATATATATATTTATAAATTTTTGTATTTGTATGTTTAATGTTTTTTAGTTTCTTTTTTTTAAGTAATTGTTGCTACTTAAAAAAGTTTTACGTATTATCAATTGTGTTAAGATAATTTAATTTAGTTTGGTTAGTTTGGTTTTGGGGCTCTTCCCCACCTTTCCCGAGTTCCCACATAACGAGCTTGGGCAGGGCGCCCTATGTGGCCGGTGTCTATGTACCTATTGGCCTTGGGGTAGTGTAGAGCAGCTAGTGGTGTTATCTCTAACCCTGTGTAAAGACGACTGAAATGTTTCGGCTAGAGGCATGTAGATTCATAAAACGTGGTAATTTCCTTCCCGGACCGATCAGAGAATTCCGAGACGAAAAGGTGTGTGTAATGTATTAGATTATCGTTTTTCTGCGGTTTTGGCAATTTGTTATGGGTTGTTTAATTTATTATAATTTATTTTATTCAATATTAACTTTACATTAGTTTTGTCCTAAACTATTTGTTTGTTTAATGAGGTAAAGTGGCGAGTGCTGTGAGAAGCAGCATCTGCTTCTTCTTTAGTGTTGTCATGGCTTTCGCCTATATAATTATGGGCCTAAAGTAGTCCATTAGGGTTACGATGTGTGTTTCTGGCAGAGAAGCGGCCAGTTCGTGCATTTCTGCTAACATGGACGTATTTTCTGTTGTTTTGTTTTCCCTTCTCCTTGTTTGTTGTGGTTTTTCCCGTTTCTGTTGTGTGGGTACTTGTTAACTGTGTGTGTTTCCCTTTTCAGTCTGCCTTTTCTGTTATTGAAGGGAAGGGAATTCATTCTTATACGGAATGTTTGTTTCGGTGTTTTCCCGAATTTCCTGCCTAGCGTCTCATGTTTGTTTGGTGAGGTTGGGTCCAATCCTTTGTTTGCGTACCTCAATGTGTTTCTGGAGTACTTCGCACTGTTTCTATAAAGCCGAGTGTCCGGTTTTTTTGCAGAGTGTATATTTTGACTTTGCTTTCTCCTGTTCTTTAATGGTACAATCTGCCTTTGTGTGCTGTCCCATACACAGAGCGCAGATTGGCTTAAGTCTGCAGTATTTATGAGTGTGGCCCAGTGCACAACATCGCATGCACTGCACCACGTCTTCAGGGAGGTGTTAATACAGTTCTATGCGAATTTACGTGTAATAAAGTGTGCGTATTTTCAGTACGTCGTATTTTTTGTGTTGTNAGCCCCAATGACTGCAGGTGCGTCAGCTGGTGTTCAGAATTTCCAAACGTGGATTGGGTTAAAGTTATATTGTTTAATCTCTCTCATTATTTGTTTTGTGTCTGCGTTGTGTGGTGGTCCTTTTATGACTATCTTATTTGGCCTTTCGTTTTTCTGAGCGTACGTGTAATATTGCATTCCATAGTGTTCTAGGATCTTGCAGAAAGTAGAGTGGTTCTTCTTTTCTACAAGCACCTTGAGGTGTTTTCTGTTGATGACTGCGATTTTCACAAGGAACTTTTCGCCGAATTGGAGAGCCAGGTATTTAAGTCTCGAGGTGTCAAGGATGTACACCGAAGAAGCGAGTGTTTTTTGACGTGTGTTTTTGTGTGTTACAGCCGTTTTGGCGCTGTCTTGGCTATAATTTGAAGAATTATCTTCACACAATGGTGAGAAGGCGTTTTCCGTTCGAACATCTGCACGAGATTGCGTCTGATTTCCTGTTGGTGCTGTGTATCTCCTACTCGGTTGGTGCCATTCTGTGTTGTGTTCTGTTTTGTGCTGTGTTGAGCTCGAGATAGCGGAGGAGAGAGGGACAGAAGTCACCACTCTCCTGTGTTCCTTACCTCCAGCTTCCTGTCGCCCTGTCGACTCCATCGCGTACTTGTGAGCCTACCAATCCTAAGACAACGGTAGCTGACCGAGCTACCTGAAGGGTAGCAAGGCTAGGCCAGAAGGGGATAGCTAGCCTTCCCCAATCGCAGCCTGGTTGCGAGTGGAGTTGTCACTGCCACACATAAAGGCGTTTTTATATGGTGGCCGATGTACAGGCGCCAGCCGTATGTCGCACCACCGCCTTTCGCCTATGTTTCATGCAACGTGTTCTGCGCGCAGATACAGACGTCTACGGAAACGCGGCTTAGTTTGCCGAAATTCAACGTCAAATTAATCTTACCAAACGGACTTTCTGAGCATTTTGTGACTAGAGTTTCTTGTTCCTGTCCGCTCACAGATGCTGTGGTTTGAATTTCGACACGTAGTCCCCGAACATCTAGTATTTCCACGACAGTGCCAGGAGTCTTGACGCAGCTCAACACGTCGATCACTCATCGGGAGGAGATTTCCCTCTTAATCTCCTTTAGCACGCAGGCTCTAACCACTAATAATACGTTTCAAACATTGCGGATAGGTCGACAGAAAGAATATCCAATGGGGTCAAGCCTAACTGCTGTGGTAAGGTGTATTAGCAGTATGTTCTCAGTATTTGAAAGAAACCTTTGAAAAATCACGCCTTGTATGACTTAGTTTGTTGTTTCCTGAATACGCCATGTACATGTGTCACAAGCGTTTTATACTTCTGTTCATGTTAAAGTAGCTGTTTTTGTTAAATTTAAGTTTTTCTTATTCTTTATCGATAAGCTATATTTCAGTTTTTAATTATTAGGAATAAAAACAGAGAGAAAATATGTATGCTAGCAATACCTAGTAAGGAATAGTTCTTATATAAAATATGATTGAACTGAATGTGCACTAATGAAGTGCATTGTCTATTGGCGTAGTTTCCGATCTTAGTTAAGATTTGTTTGCACAAGGTGGACGAATATCCTGAAAGGAGTACATGATCAGGACTTTACAAAAGTTAAGTAACCATGAATGTGCTACACTACTAACTACCCATGGCACTTGTAGGTGAACAGGTTTAAAATATACATTGCAATTGATAACGGTACGGATTTTGTGACACTGCTGCTCAAGTCTATTCCAAAAATTCTGCAAATTATGGTAGGAGACTTTACACCCGTATTATATGTTCAAGTAATATATATCACTTAAACCCAACTTGAATATAGTGTTATACAACTGTATAAAACGTGAGGATGTACTTTCCTTTTTCATATTTCCTATTAGTTTTTGTTTAGTTATTATTTAAATATGAGACTTCTGAAAAGTTTTAGAATTATATAGCATGGGATTCCTATGTCATAATTTTTTAGCATCACTTTTATATTGTTGTGTATGTAGAAACAGTTCACATTTATGGCGTGCGTTTTCGGCCTGCTGTGAGATAAAAGCGAATCCAAAACCATTTAGTATCTAAGTTTAAATTAAACGTTAATGAGAGACGTGTCATTACATTTAAAGGTAAATATTTTATTAAAAAATATTCAAAATTTTGTGATATTATGATAAGGCTGATAACGAAAACACAGAAATATGTCTATATCGATAACGTCAATTTTAATAATAAACCACACTCCTCAGAGCATAAACTTGTAACATATATTATGGAGTAGAACGTTACAACATAAGGTTTGGTAGTAAACACCAGTATTGAGAACGAATTTGAACTATCATTAATATTCAAGATGGAACAAATTTCTGAATGTTTCATAAGTCTGCCCAATTGAACTTCATTGTGCTTTCCTCGAGAAATTATTTCTATAGAATACCAAACACTTCTCCAAGTTCAGTAGACGTAGATATCCTATCAAACTTTAAATTGCGTTTCGTCTTCATCCCGCCACACGTAACGCGTGGCTGGGTTCTCGTTGTTATGCGATGTCTTCCTCGCTCGCGCCTCGCACGCGTAAAAGTGGAAGTCACGTTTCGTTCCAAGACGAATCGTATCACGAGACACCTCCAACTCGCTTGGATGAATTCCAATTGAAAAAGTTTTTTACTCCACGTAAACAACATGAAAGCTTCATAATAATATTTTAAAAAAACTTTTAAGCAATGGTTCTTTAGATATAACATTTCTTAAAAACCAATTATAAAAGCACGTTAATTTGGGACAGAAACTTCTATATGACATCCATGACAACACTCTAATAGCAATGGCTTCGTTACTTTGTCGGTAAACAAAACGTACTTTCTTGTGCAAACATTTTCATTCCTATTCCCAGAAAGTCGTTTAAGAGAGTTAATTATTCTTATGTAAAATTAAGAGATGAGATAAGCGTATTAAATATTTATGTCATTCTGGAAAAACGATTTATCTTTTGCAAATAACAAAAAAATATTTTAATATATCGCACTATACACAAAAAGAATATACTTTTGATTTTACAAGAAAAATCCCACGAAAGTGTTTTGCCAAATAAATCTTTCGTAGAACTACAAAAGAATTTCTTTTAAAATACGTAATTATTATAAATGTAATATTACAAATAATATGTTCGTGATTCAGCTTAATTTATTGACAAATAAAGACATTATTTATTTTGTTTTGGAAACAAATTTAATGAATAAATAAGAAAGGAGAAGGAAAACATTCTTTCGAAATATAATTAACAAAAATATAGTTGGAATTTGTTGGTACAGAGACTCGAGCTCCATTAATTGCGTTACAATCCCTCACCTTAAATCACATGACAAACTTGACTTATTTGTAAACAATAAACTCGTTGTCATTGTAAAATACTATTACGTACTTAATAAGCAAAAAAACTTAATTTCACGTCATGAGATGGATTGAGGTTAACGAATTAGAGAATTGCTTCGCTTCTTGAATATATTGTTTTATGAGCGTGCACAGTGACAACCATTATAAGCATTAATTAAATATAAAAAAAATGTCAGTACACTTTATTCTGTTAAGGATAATGCATTTATATATCAATTTATGAATAGTTCTACTGTACAGATATGAAACGTTAGCATTAGTAGTTAATGTGTAATACCGTCGCATGATTTTAAGTTGTCTTAATTATTTTATTGTGATTATTTTAGTTGTTCTAAGTTTTTAAATTTTTTTACACTTGCATTAATACTTGTTTGAATGCANTAATACCGTCGCATGATTTTAAGTTGTCTTAATTATTTTATTGTGATTATTTTAGTTGTTCTAAGTTTTTAAATTTTTTTACACTTGCATTAATACTTGTTTGAATGCAAGTAAGGTCTACAACACCCCTGGTTTTTTACACAAACGAATATACACGGTTTGATGTCGTTGATTGTACATCATCTTGTCTGAGCTCCTGGGTACGATTCAGTACNACACAAACGAATATACACGGTTTGATGTCGTTGATTGTACATCATCTTGTCTGAGCTCCTGGGTACGATTCAGTACAGTACAAACATTTCTTCATTTATTTTACAAACACAGCTCATATAATTTTACAAGCGAGTTATTTTACAAGAGACATAAGAACACATAATTTATTTGTAAAAATTACATTTTTACAATGTGTTCGATAAAAGTTCACCCAAATTTTGCCTGCTGATAATTGTNACACAAACGAATATACACGGTTTGATGTCGTTGATTGTACATCATCTTGTCTGAGCTCCTGGGTACGATTCAGTATAGTACAAACATTTCTTCATTTATTTTACAAACACAGCTCATATAATTTTACAAGCGAGTTATTTTACAAGAGACATAAGAACACCTAATTTATTTGTAAAAATTACATTTTTACAATGTGTTCGATAAAAGTTCACCCAAATTTTGCCTGCTGATAATTGTNTAATTTATTTGTAAAAATTACATTTTTACAATGTGTTCGATAAAAGTTCACCCAAATTTTGCCTGCTGATAATTGTTGTCGCCGTGTATAAAATGAATATCTCATCAACTAGCAAGCATACGTCTGAACAAAGTATAATGCAATATTTTGTATTACTATTACCAGAATAATTATGTTTAGATGAACACATCGAGATCACTTAAATTCAGTGGCGTATCAATGTAAGTGGGGGGGACAGGGTATACATTGCTCCTCCCTAAATTTATAAAATTGCACACATTAAGGGTAAATGGGCACACAAACTGCTTTTTTTTAACCAAGATGCATATCCTACTTATATTATAACTGCGAAAGACTCTGTGTGTCTATGTTTGTTACCACGCAGTTCCATAACGGCTAAACGGATTATGATTAAATTTGGTACGTCGGTACTTTAGCTTATGGAATAGGAACTAGGGTACTTTTTATCACGGTGAATTGTACGGTTCCTGTAAAATCACAACAAAACCTAATTCTGCAACGACTAGGAATGTGACCGATCTCTGCTCCAAAACCACTGAACGGATTTTGATGAAACTTGGCATGTAGGTAATATAAGTCCTGGAATAAGACAAAGGATAATTTTTATACCGTAAATTGTATGGGTCCTGTGGAATAACAAATAAAAAACCTTATTCTGCAATGGCTGGGAACGAGATCCGAAATATTTTTTTCCTCTGGTGTCAGAGTTTATCAGGCCGCCCAATGTGCTCCAAACTGGCTTAACGAATGCTATCAACCGATAACAACCGGGACCGAATATTTAACGTGCCCTCCGAAGCCCGGAAGCGCTCAGATTTTATGCCATTAAACGGTCACCCATCAAAATGTGTGTCGGTGGGAACGTTGCTTAATTTTGGTGATCGATTAAGATCCCTCAGCCAAGCGCACAAAGTACTACCTAGGTACACTTATTTCTAAAGCTACAACTTGATGAAACTCACGTTTTGATTTTCATACATCGATGCTGGAAANTATTTCTAAAGCTACAACTTGATGAAACTCACGTTTTGATTTTCATACATCGATGCTGGAAAGCGGAAATATGGTTAACTACGCGATAGTTGCACATATATACTCTAAAACTATACCCTACTTCTTGGCTATCTGGTAAACAATATTTCCTTCCTTTTGGGTTGCCGTAATCAGTTGAAAACCTACGCCAACATAGTATAAATTTGTTATAATGTTTTCACATAAATTAATTGTCTTTTCCCATTTTATTTATTTGTGTATCACTGTAAAACTCAATTGTACCCGGGTTAAGCCTTATTTTTATATACATATTAGATTCTGTGTTAGGCTTTTATCTATATTTCACGCAGCGTGTAGTTACGGTTTTGATCGTAGTAATTAAATTTATAAGAGAAGAAATAAACGTATTAAGAGGGGCGCATTAAGGCATGCCCCTTCCTAAATTTAAGGTTCGGCTTCATACATGATGCAGAAATCCTTCGTTTTCAAATCATAATTTCAGTTTTAGAGGTATTATTGAAAATGTGAGAGTATTTAAAATGTTACATTTACTAGTTGCTTAATACTTTTGAATCTAATTATTACTGTGTGTTATTACGTACTTGAAAAAAAGCAGGATTTTATTGGTAAAAAAAGTTATGTTCCTGTCTTTTTACAATAAGCAGGTAGCGTACAAAAATATTAAACAACTGGTAAAAGGTAAATTTTCTATAATCCTTCATTCTCTAAAATTACTATGAATCCAAAATTGTGACACCAAAACAAAGAATTTCTACATAAGGAATGAAGCCAAGCTTCAAGACGCTGTTTCCCCAAACAGTAAATTGGACAGAAGAGTATAATAATTGGCTTAAAGCCTAAAGAGCGGAGGTATTCAAAAAGCTGCTGCAAAAAGTTGCGCGTTGTTATAAGCAGCCCTATTGTGCACCACCTGTCAATACAATACTTGTGAATGAGGCCATAGACGTGTTTCGTGAAATAAGAAACCATAACAGTGAGCCGGAGTGAAATGCCTAAACTGTCATAGCAATGTGCAAAGAACACCAGAAAATGTGGGTCCAGCAAACATCAGTACATTACTGGATAAGTATAACAAACTTCAAGCAGACTCCGCCTCTATTGCACAACGGGAGTCAATCATAATTTATTACGTCAATACACGCACGTGGAGGGGCGTGAAGAGTGGACTGGTCGGCGGGGAATGTCGTCGGGGCAGTCGGGGTTTTCAATGCGCGAGATCAGCTGCTGGACCTGGTGAGCTGACGTCCTACCTCGGGGCGGCGAGGCCAGAGTGTGAGACTGGGTGAGTCATGGTCTCTCTCTGTAACCTAATTAACATTCCTCACCATCCTTTCTTCAGTTGGCCACATGTCTGAAATTCTATGTACAATTTTATATCTCTTGGAGATGGAATTGAAATACTTTATTTACTTTTTCTAAAAATTATCTTCTTCTTAGCTTATCCTTCTACTGAAATAATACAGTCCCTTTGTGTTCTTATTATGAGAGGTGTCAACGCGAACCAAATGGTGGAGGTACCGGGTTTAACAGATGTATGTGCTTCTAATGTACTTATTTTGCTTAATTTTACATGAGCAGATAAATAATGCAATGTTTAGTTACACACAGTTAAAACAACACGATAAAACAAAATTAATGGCCCATACTCCTAAAAATCAATCTCTTTTGGAAAGCTTTTAGGCGACATAACGACTAACTTAATCCTAAGTAATACAGAGGAGATTACACAGGAAATTTTATTGATTGAAGCTGTAACTAAAACAGAAAACACATAAGAAATTCATAGCAATGGCCCGATACAATATTTGAAATGTTTGCATTCCACATAATAACACACACGTAGAGTTAAATTTTACTCTGACACTACAGACTATGAAATCCGTATACAGAATACAGTAAGGCTAAGTTATCAAAATGTAGACGCAGTTTTAGTACCGAAACAGCTCAGTGAAAAAGAAAATAGAACACTACATATCACATACACAAAATCAAACTAAAATGGAACAACTACCACAATTGTATATAGTAATCCAGCAACCAGTGGCCTTAGAGATATTTCATGGCAGTCAGCAGAAAGACATTTTAGAATTTATAAAACAATTTAAATCAAGCGCGGAAATTAGTCAGTGGAATGAAGGGACGAAAATTAAAATATTACTTGTACAACCAACAGGTCCAGCAAAAAGACTTTATGAAATCATTTTAAACAACACTAAACCTCACATACTCACATGGCAAAGGATCACACAGGAATTAATTGATATTTTTGTGACAGAGGAAAACATCACAAAATACGAAAGCTAACTGTACAATAAGCGAAAGGACCTTAATGAATTACCCACTGTATATGCTTAGGAAATAATTTTTCTGGAAAATAAGGTCAAACATAACATGCCAAAGGAAGATGTTAAATAAATACTTTGGAATTCTTTAGCATCTTTATTGGTGGATAAATTAATTTTCATGAAAAACAACACATTAGCGGGCAAGATGAACAACATTAAACACATTTAAGCAGGCAGGCATAAATACAAACGTATTATATAAACCACACAAAACCATTAAGCAGCTCAAAGAAGAAATTAATAAGCTTTCAGTTCACAAAAACATCAAAAAGGTAGATGAAGTACAGCAAAATGAACACAAGTCATTTAAAACAAAAAGGAAAGAGAGACAAATAGATTTAAAACATAAATGAATATTCAACACATACAAAAACCCATAATGCACTCACCTACCCTATTAAAAGTTCCACCTTATCCATTCTACAACCCAGAAATGCCATGCCAATACTTCTGTCTTCAACAATCTATGTATGGATACTATCCTACACCTAACACACAGAAATTCAGGAATACTAAAACGCGCAGAACAAAGTGTAAATGTCCCCGTCCATTCTGCATACTTGAACCGAACACGGAAGAATACAAGTTGTATAAATATGCACAAATGGCCAGCAGATATTGTAAACCTAGTACATATTGTTACTCTATCATACCACAACATATACCTAGCATATAAATAAATACAAGTAGTATCCATGCAAATTCGTACAGTAGGCAAAAAAATCATAACGCCATTTAATTAGGGAACATAACAGATTTCCAACAAAATAACATACACAGAAATGAGTAAAAAAGATATAATAATAACAAAAATAGGAATACATACAAAGCAGATATTAAGGAGTCCCAACACACAGATTATAATATAAAAAATTGGTCACAGAAAATTTAGATACAAAATAATCCACAGGAAATAATATGAAAAGATAAAAGTAATAAGAAGGTACAGAGAAGAGTACAAGGAAAATATGTCCCACAGAAATATTCGCAAATACATGCGCCTTATAGTTCTACGAGAGACATCCTTTTGATGCCTGCCCGCTGTTTCCAAATACAGATATGAATTCAAACAAACATTTCCCAAAGTTTCAACATTTTTCAGAAAAAAAAACACACTGTAACCAAACCAGAGAAATCCCAGTGAAAAGGTGAAAATGTACCTAATAGAACACATATAGAGCAGAGTGAATATTAAGGTTCGAAATAACAAAACAAAACAAATCAGAATGGAAGCTGTAATGTACGATATAAAGTAATCATAAAAATAATGACTGTTACAGAAGACATCATGACCACACCAAATATTATTGAGCATACAAAAGGCAACCTCCTCTTAACTTTAATTGACAGAGGACGTTAGAAGTCCTGTATAGCAGCAGCAATGATAGAAAATAATACATTAAAATCATTCACACAACCTCTTAAAATAATAGCAGCAACAGAAGAACTATCTTCATCGCAATATTACATAAACTTAAAATTCCAAATTGAATGACACGCCTGCATTCATAAGATTATTGTCATTGAAAACCTGAAATCCGACCCAACAATTGGTTGCGACTTCATTCAGAAACACGGTTAGTAGGAGATCTGTATGCAACGGTAGCAACTTTAAGACACGACCATGATAAAATTATTACAGTCATATTCAGTGATTTAGATGAAGAAAATAGTATTTTTCTTTTAAACACTATACAGCAAATGGAAACACTGTATAGTTTGCATTTGCATTCATCCTCCTATTTTCCTGTGCTATATATACGTTCTAAAGGCCTTCTCCCAGCCACAGAATCAGGGAATAAATATGTCCTTCTAATTACAAACCATGCTACGCGTTATGTAATGGCCAAACCAGTACCAGTTATAAATGCTAGCTAGAACTTGCGTACAGTTTCTAAAAGTAGTTATTCATAGATTTGGCTGTCCAAAATATTTACTATTAGACCGAGGCACATAATTCCACAATGAAATGATTTCACAATTGTTAGCTTTATTAAAAGTGAAAAAAATATTTACTACTTCTAATAATCCCCAAACCAATGGCATAACGGGACCCACAAACAAAGTCATATGACAACATTTAACTATGTAAGCTGAATGCAATCCGCAAAACTGGGACATGTATTTATTTAATTATATCACTACAGAAAACACAACTACTAGGTTTACTCCATTGTATCTCGTGCATGGCATGAGTGCAGCACAACCTTCCCATGTGCCTCTCAATAAGCCAGATATACGCACAACCGATTGGCTGCAATCGCTACAGAAGGTAAGAGAAAAATCTGAGGAAAATGTATTGGAAGGACAGAAAAAACAGGCTTAATATTTTAACAGACATTTCAGAGCCTTTAAATATCAACCAAACTAATGGGTACGGCTCAACCATAGGTCATGACATAAAGAATTATATTTTTAATTTATTGGTTCATACAGAATTTTGAAAGTGCCCTCAAAGAATACCGCATTAATTGAATTAATGTGAAGAGGGAAATAATATACTGATACTGTCAACCTTAGAAATTTGAAACTTGCATATTTACGCCACGCACTAAATACCGTCCATACAGAACCAGCTATACAAATCAGTCAACCGCAGTCAACAGGTAACGTACGCCCACACATCCTTCCCCCTTTCCTGTAGTAGCTATACAGACCACGCCCATCGCCGCTGTCACAAACCCGCCCTCTCAAGCCACATGTTCTCAAAACTTATCACAGAGAATATCACACATGCAAATATTACCACTTATTAAATGTAAATTATAATTGTTATGTAAATGATAAGAAAATTATTATGGGTACTCACTTGTCATATTGTTTTTCGGATGACCAACATGAAAAATGATGCGTTGCTATGTTTATTTTTCCTTTTACTTATCCAACAGACCCTTTCCAACACCTCCAAAAGTTATCAGATATTTAGAATTCATTCCGAAGTTTATTTGTACGAAATAAAACAAGCCACCGTTTACGAAGAAACAGTGCCATTGATTTACGATATTTCTTTGCAGACGCAACAGCCAATCTTTATCACATGAACATGGGAATAATATATGTGCGAGTTGATTATAAGTTACTTATGTGCAAATGCAAAAATCATTTCACGAACGATTGATAATTTACAAAACAATCTTATCACATAATTTCAGGCAGAAACACAGCAACGAATACGCACAAACAGAGGTATTCAATATGTAGGCGATCTGTTTACATGGTAGTGTAATACACAATCAAATAAACATTTTCATCAATTTATTGCAAACGATGATATCATCATGAAGAATCTTAATAACCTCAGAAGTTCCGTATGAATGGATAACAAGAAAATTCAAATACCACTTTTGCAGAAAAAGTTGGAATGGCACATTTATAAAATAATTAAACACCTTTTCAATTACGGAATATATCATGTTATTTACACACCAATGAAAAATTACAACTTTTAACTTTTAGGCACAAGAACTTGTTGAATTCACAATGACAGCTGGGCAGACAGACAACACTTATCGCATTCCACTGCGATCATAGCATCAAATACGATAGCTTGTTTTAAATAAATGTTTTTCTCGTGGCAACAACCAATAAAAAGGAAGACGTGTCAATTTCAATGCCATAACGAACCATTCATTAAAATGAAGTAAAGTTTACCGCGACAATTCTTTATAAGTAACGTACCATCGCCACTATTTATTGACTGTTTAAATGACATGCTTAAAAAAATTACAACCCGATTCCATAGGAACAATATAATTGTATCTTCCGTGTCACTGAGAATTACGCTCGGCGCACAAGATACTGATTCATAGCACACACATTTGCGACACACGAGCACCAAACACGACACAAGTAAACATTGGTATTCCAATGCAATGGTTAAGCAACACTTGCTCCCAACCATAACAGCTTAAATTACACACTGGCATCCATGTTTTAAATATTACACACAGACTGGTGTATTCACTCTAACCTGTCTCACATAAAGAAGGAATTAAAATAACAAATAAATGATTTGCCAATGAATCACAACTACGTATTCGCGTTTCTATTTTTCTTCATTTCAGAAATTGTCAGATGGCACACATTTTACGCCAAACGCAGCAAACCCCAACAATTAATTAATAACACATAATTACCTACTGAAGTGAATATCTATAAAACTATATTATTATTAACGTAAAACTTAAAATAATGGGCTCACTTAAAAATTATCCCTACTACTTCCCTACGATGCATCGTTCTCATAATTTTCCTTATAGTGGACCATAATAAAAATAATTATAATAACAAATATTAATAACTAAGTACCTTAATAAATTAGTAACTTAAAATATTGAAACTGTAGTGACTAGGCAATCAAGTAGTAAACATGTATATACGTAAGTAGAGATAGATATGACAAAAAATATTGTAACCCACTATGAGGGATATAAATGTTCATTATTATTCAGCTATATGATGACTGTTTTCTTTTTAATATAAGTATTAGGTTAAAATGTCAATATGATTATGATTATAAGTATTATATCGAACACAGGTGAAAAAACTCTAAAGAGTACATATGTAAATAACTTTCAATTGTAAGCACAGCATACATTTCCAATATATTTATGTTAATATTTATTATCTTTATAGTTTATATTGTATTTAGTCTAAATATGTCATAAAGTTTAACTATTTAGATTACACATTGCATCACACAGCAGATCAATAGTACTTCAGATGTTACTTTGGTGTTAAAAAAATGTATTATAGTGAAGAGACACTACATTTAAGTTCACTCAGTGGCCAGCATATCAACGACACGCTTCAAAGGAAATAAGCGTAAGTTTTTAATAACACTACTTCTGTGTGGATCAGACTGCATAAATATGTATATGTGTTACAGTAAATATGTACAAGTGTTAGGAATAATCGGTTACTGTGTTATATATTTATATTTAACTTAAGGCTTTGCTGTTCATACACGGCAGAAATATCGGGAAAGTATATCTTGTAAACAAAATTGTAGAAGCGGTCAATTCCCTACACCACCTTCCTTATACTCATCCATGTCTCGCACGAACAGCGACCAGGAAGGCAGCCGACATCGCCAGTCAGCATGTCCACGGCCAGTCCCCCCACATGCCACCAGTTCATCGTCCTATTTCAGGCCCTGCACTACAGCCAACATAAAAATTCGCCGCTATTCTGGCTCAGTAACAATATAGATAAAATGTTCACTTAAACACACCATATTCTCAATAACCAAGGATATACTAACATTAATTCATACTTTCTGCGCTGTTTTCACTTTTACCATGGACTTCAACCAACATTTAACTCTCCCCCGACATACGAGTATTACGGAGTTTCTCTTCGAGCTACTTCTGTCTCCACCATCACTCGAGAGATGAGGACATCTCTTCTTGACAGTTTGGGGGAGAGGTTATACACGGCCCCATTGTGTACCACCTGTCAAAACAATACCTGTAAAGGAGACCACAGGCGAGTTTGGGGAACTAAGAAACCATAACAGCAAGCCGGAGTAGAATGTCTAAACTGTCATAGTAATGTGCAAAGAACAGCAGAAAATGGAGGTCCAGCAAACATCAGGACATTCCTGGATAAATTTAACAAACTACAAGCAGACTCCACCTCTATTGCACAAAGGGAACCAATCATAATGCATCGCGTCAATCCAGACGTGGGGAGGGGCGCGAAGAGTGGACTGAGCTGCGAGGAATATCGTCGGGTCAGTCGGCGTTTCCAATGCGCGAGATCAGCTGCTGGATCTGGTGCGGCACGTCCTACCTCGGGGCGGCGAAGCCAGAGTGTGAGACCGGTAGACTTCCTTCTTTGTCATACTCTCTTTCTGACCTAATTAACTTTCCTATCCATAATTTATTCCGTTGGCTTCGTGTCTAAAATTCTGTGTGCATTTTAAATACTTTGTTTAGGCTTTCTATAATTGATCGTGTTAACTTACCCTATTACTAAAATATTGTTATTCCTTTACATGTTCTTATTATGAGTGGAGTCAGCTCATCACAACGTCCTCTGAAGTCCGGCGATTTCTCCGCTCATGCGGGCGGATGAGAATGCGTTCAATCCTCGGGGACCGTTGCGAGTGTCAGCTTGCCTATGCGCTGTTCACGGAAAANGCGGGCGGATGAGAATGCGTTCAATCCTCGGGGACCGTTGCGAGTGTCAGCTTGCCTATGCGCTGTTCACGGAAAAGTGAGTACTTTTGAGGCCCTAGTTTCTTTTGAACTTTCACCCAATTTGTATCCTTTAACTATCTTTTTATATAAATATTGCTATGTAGATAATAAACACAGTGTGTTTATTCCACTGTACTCGGAATTTAACATCTAAAGCCAAAATAGAATACAATTATTTACTATTTTCCCAAATGGAAGGGCTTTTAAAAGTGCGCGCTTTAGCGCGAACAGCCTATACCTGGTCAGGGGCACGTAGCAGGGACGTAGGACAGGGATGGTAATTACTGGATAACGAGGAGAGATGAAAAGAAGGTGGGAAGAGGAAGAGGGGGGAAGAGATGCTGTGTGGGTGAAAGGGAACACCAGGAACGAGAATCGCCCCCGGGAGAGTGGCGCAGCTAATGCTAAGGGCGCACGTAGTTGGGATGGAAAGAATCAAACACCTGCTATTAGCCCCTTAGCGCGTAAAGGGGCTGCGGGGATAAGGAAAAAAAGGAGGCGGCGAAGGAACGGAGAGCAACGCGAGGAAAGGAAGAAATTGCTGAAAGAGTTTCGTCTCACGAGATGACCTCCCTTGCTCCCTTTTTCCCGTGGAGAATCGTGCACGCGAAACTCACTTCAGAAATGTTGAATGGCACGAGGCTGTCTGCAAGTGCTGCATACAACATTCGCAAGCCTGTTCAATTAACTGTATTACCTTTCCTCGAAGTAACTGATTTCAATTAGGGCTAACTGCCAGGTAGACAGGAAGACCAGCTGACATGTTCTCATTATAGTCTGTTTCAAAATATTGCGCCATTATAACTTTTCACTTTGCAGCCGTTCTACTAACAAATATTTACGGNCATTATAGTCTGTTTCAAAATATTGCGCCATTATAACTTTTCACTTTGCAGCCGTTCTACTAACAAATATTTACGAAAGAAACGAATGGAATTGATAATGATGTCTATTTTTTAGTAGAACTCATTGCGATACAAATAAAAAACAGATTCACACATAGTTCAAAAAGTACCTATACTGTACATTTTTATACTGTATATTTCATTTGAGAAAACTAAAATTAGATTACGTATGCATACCCATATACATATATACATTTAACAATGCCTTCACTTAAAATAAATTTGGTCGCTTCTCTCCTTGTGATTACGACCTAAACTCTTATTGTGTTACGAGTTGGTTCAGTACTAAAGCTGGTAATATTCCTAAAGTTAGGATATCCTGTAAAACCTTTACGTCGCATAAATGCTAAGTCTAATTATTGTTTAATTTTACGTTATACAATTTATATCACTTGCTCTGTATTAGCTTATAAACAAACTACGTTTCAATAAATAAATCGTTTTATGTTACGCTATTTGCACTGGAACGTGTGGGTAATGAACGCCATTCTTTACTAAGTAACATCATTGCTCAAAGCTGTGTTAGGTAGTTTGTATTAAGGTGGTCCCCTTAATGCTGTTCACACTTATTTGAGCACTTTCTACATCAAACTTTGAAAAAGGTCACTGCCTTTATCTGCACAGATATTTTAAGGCACATAGACTGGTGTGTGCCCAGTTAAGTTGGTAACTACGGAGGGAAAGTAGTTTTGTGTCTTAACGTTGTGTTATAAGTGTTAGGTAAACTTTTGTAAATACCGAAATTAATTATTTCGCTTTGGTTTTTTAATGCAAAAGAATTATAAATTTTTTTCTTATGATTTTGCAGTTTGACTTGAAATACGTATGAATGAAGTTATCAGACCCGTGTCAATTTAAATTTTGCATACGGTGGAAGAATACATAATATACATACTAGGAGATCTTAAGCATAACTTTCAATAGTGTTCAGTTTACAGTAAAAAGTCCACATTTGGCCTGTGTTGCAGCGTATTTTATAGGAGAGTTTTTCGACGAATCTATTAAACGTTCCCCCAAAATATTTACCTACGAAAAGAAAACGTACCACACACGAGGACAGAATATTACTTTCCAGACTTTACACACGCTGTAGATATCATTTTACAGTCAGCCAACATAGTTAAGAACGGCTTTTACAGACTGTTGCATCTTAAAGCATACTAGCGGGACACGAGGGAAACTATAATAGGTTCATGTTCTCAACTTTAGTTCAGAATTTCCACCAATAAAAATATCGGATTCCTCTATTTAAGTCCCGTAGGTACACGCATCACAACGGAATGACTGCACGCCAGTTCAGAGCTTTGCGCGTAACCGCGATGTTGCAGTTGATCTGCGTGTAATTGTAGTCCTTACCGCTCCTGGACTTCGCAGCCTCAAACGCGAAAATAACCATAGTTAGGTAGGCACGTAGTTATGATGGATAAGAGGAGGCTTGCATAACACGCAACAACTTTCCACCTCCTAAATCGAGAGTTACACCCGTCGTTTCCGACATTGACAATGGCAATGGGTAGAGTGTGATGAGGTAGGGTGGAAAAATGGCAGAACGAAGTGAAGCAGCTTCCGCTACGCAACAAGTTTGAAAATCTTACTAAGCGTCGAATTTTCCAACCACTGCGGGGCGTTTCGTCAGAATACTTCAGCACTTATAGTAGTCTGCCTTACCACTAAACCGAAGGTAAATAATGAATCTCGTATTTCCAGATGCTCTGAATTATACATATTCGCAAAACATATTAAATATGCGCAACAAACGCACATTTAAAACGTGTTTTTAAACGACATGTCGAAATTCAAACCACTGCATTTGTGGACTAATAGAAACAATAATACCTAGTAGCAAAATATCCTCAAAGGTGACCTGGCATTTTTTAATTTAAGTTTAAGTTACCCAAAACAGCGCCGGAAATCCGCAGCTTTACGTACCTGTGTGATTAACCAGTTGCATATCAAGAAGGCGAACGAAATTCTTGCATCATGTGTGTACGTGATGTGTAAAAATGTATAAACAAATAAACACATCACATGTGCGTATGGTTCTTGATCTTTAATCAACTATTATAAAAAAATTAGAAATAATTATTTATACAAAATGATTCAGAAAATATGATGCGACACTTTGACTGAAGTCATTATCGAGATATAAATGCGGTCTTTAATCAATAGATATTAGTTTATTTTGTTTTGAATTATGACAAGCTACAGTATGAGTAAAAAAGAAATTTGTGTGTATTGTGTTGTAAAATAAAGGTTTCAAATATGCGTAAAGTCACTTTCATTGGTGCAAAATCAACTGCTCATTGTAATAAGCAGCGAAAAAAGTAAACCATATCTGGTTTGTTTCGGGAAATTGTAAACATGCTTAAGTAACAAGAAGGTTGCGTCGCTGTAACATTCTCAGACAACATTTTCATTCAAAACAGCACACAAATTTGTGAGGGTGCAGCAAAACGCCTTGTAGTTATACTGTATGATTCGTGTTTGGGCAATAAGAACCTCGCATATCATACGCAAGTAATGAAGGGGGGTATTATTTTCAAAAATCTATTCACACATTTAACACCTCCATTAAACAGAAGGTTATAATGCTATAAAGTCTAAAGCAGGGGTGCTCAGACTTGTACCATCAGTGATCGACCGCAAAAAAAATGGAGGGGGGGACAAGCGATCGACAAAAAAAAGTAGGGGCATCGAACTGAGCTCTAAAAGATGGTAAGTCTGTCGCTGTTACGACCTATGTATGTTTTTTTATTTTGTTAAGCCCCGGCCACACTCACGTGTTTCTATACCGAGTACACTTTGATCAGGTTATGTTTAGATTTTGTAAATCGTTGATTTATATTTATTGTATTATTACTTATAGACAAAAATGATTAAATTAAACACTATACATACGGGAGCTCTGTAATAGCAGAAATGATTTCCGTTTTATTTTTTAATTGTCCAAATAACACCTTCGCCGCTTCTAGAAATGCTTGTTTTACTACCGTCCTATCTTCGAAGGGTTTCTTGTATTTTGCCAGTATTTGAATAGTTTTTAAAGACGCGACTGATGCAGCTTTCGATTGTTTGGCTGGTTTAGTGTAAAACACTTGCTCTGCTTTCAAACTGCTATTGAAATCATTTACTTTTTGTCTTCTTAACTCACTCTTTGCTGGAAAGTCGTTTTCATAGTTTTTATGCAAGGTTTTATAATGCCTCTCTAAGTTCCCGCGTTTAGTAAATGCAACTCAAACTCGAAAAACGAGGCAAACACACTTTTTTGACCATAGTAAACAAGAATTCTTCCTCCCAATCATTATTAAAATGATACCTTTTTTTTTTTTTTTTTTTTTGGCAGTGGTCATTTTGTATCGTAAATCCTGTTCTGAACACACAGAAGACACACCACGCAAAAGTACTCTTTGAACGCCACCGATATTACTCGCACCGTTCGTTGACTAAGGCCCCAGCCACACTCGCGTGTTACTATGCCGAGTACACTTTGATCAGGTTATGTTTACATTTACATTTTTCGAAGATAGCGCGACCTAGCGAGAATATTCATAATGATTAGCGCGAAGGTGTACTCTCATAACGATTAGCGCTCCAGGTGACGGATGAAATTGTTGTTTGATTTTACCAAACTAGCAAACTTGCCAAAACGGAATAAAACTCAACAGGCGGTTTCTTAATGCAGAAAGCCATTCTTTACAAACAATGGGAGCAAACAATACTAAGCCGCGCCGACAACTCCGGCGGTGCGCAGCGTTCTTTTCGCCTGACTTTACATTTTATTATTACATATCACGGTGTCGCCGTACGAGTGACCGACGGAAGGCGCTTATTTTTAATTTCTTGGGGGAATGGGGACATATGTCCACGATCGACTTTTGAAGCTCTCGCGATTGACCTGTCGATCGCGATCGACCGTTTGAACATCCCTGGTCTAGAGGATCCACAGAAAAAATTGAGGTGAACATTGTAGTTTAATCTCACTTCGTTTCCGGCATTTTGTAAAAGTATAATTTAAAATCTGGATTTTTGAGGACACATAATTTCCTTAATATCCTTTTTTGGTATAGCGTAAGGAATCACCTCACGAAGTTTGTCGTTTGAATTCAGCCCCATTCGGTATAAACAGGCCCGAGGATGTGTTAGAACCCAATGACATAGGACATGGGACCGTACTGCCTATTCTTTTGTCTGTGTGAAGTCATTGACCTTTCAATACTAGCAATTTCATTTCATATTCGCCATTCGTTTTAGGTGCGTAAATTTGTTTGTACGTGAAAGGTTTTGCAAATATTTTTAGTGAAATATTTTTCCACCTCTTGCTTTAAATTCTGATATCTCCCGGAAATACTGTCTACTAAAAATATCAATTCACAAATTGAGAGAGAGAGAGAGAGAAAGAGAGAGAGAGAGAGAGACAGGCAGACAGACACACACAAACATACATTCATTTGTATATATAAACATATGGTGAATTTTTATTTATTCGAAATGGTCGCAGTTTTGTAAGATAAAACTCAACTAAAATGTCTTACTCGTGTAGCGTTTAAAGCATAATTTGCGAAGGAAAGATAGGCAAGAAATCACCTGAATTTTTGTCTGGGATATATGTACCCTCCTAATAACTTTGAAACCCGACAACCGAATTTCACCTAATTAGGTCCACATGTAGTATATATTTATAGCATCGGACTTTCATAGTTTTAGATCACGCCCAGTACTTATTTTCAAAATGGCGTCAGTTAAAATCACGGTGCCATATTAAAGGTCGGGAACCATCAAACCGATTTAAATAAACCTTGGAACGTCGACACTGCATCATTAAGGAATTGAATTCATAAAATAATTATGTTATTGGTCTGTCATTTTGGAAGATCGTCCAACATTAAAATCTAAAGCTCTTACGTTGTGTCCGGAGAACTATCAGGACAATTTTTGCAAAAAAAAATGCTTATGATTAATACCGCTAATCGTTGAGCGAATACTTGCAAGTTAAGTTGATAAGTGACTTATTATCGAAATTATAACAATATAAATATTTTTAGTCATTACATGCTATATCTCCCAAATAATTTGACCAATTTCGACCAAACTTCGTGTACCGAAAGTAACTATTACGAGTATCAAACATGTCAACTTACATAATCACTTTTCTCGCCATTTTGTATGATTGTGCCTCATGAAAAATAAAGTTCTTGTGTCATATTTCGGGAAAAAAATCACCGCCTTTGTTGTGCGAGGTGCCCACTGGCCAGGTTTTGAACATAATTCTTTTGAAATTACAAACACGAATTACTCGAAACGACGGGGGTTAGGGTGTTTACACCAGGCGACCATTTTCGTCAATTGGAACATGCGGATTCGTATTCCATCAATAGGATCCCACATTTGCTACCGCGTCATGTCGAATGGCTAACAATAAGAGTGGTAACCGTTATTATTTCCATGAAGTAATTTGTTGACAGCGACAGGTTTTGTGGTGATTGTAGACCATGTTACACTTACACATTATCCAGACACGCTGTGTTCCATCTTACATGCTTTCTCCGATATCTGTAATAATCTAGTGCGTCAGGTCCAAATTCAAATACGCTTACCGCCATTAGGAGTTTATTTAGACCATAGGTCGTATATACGTTTACGAATACTTTTTCGTGATTAACCTACAGCCGAAGTTTGTCGGTCAAATTTATATACATCCTTTATTCGTATACCGTATATATTATATCATTTGACAAAATATCAAGTAAGCTATGTATAGTACTAGTATCTATTTGAAGCATCAGGTATGCCTACGAAGAGCCTGATTTTATGCATTTTTGTACAATAGCGTTACATGCGAAAACAGAGCTTTTCTACCATATCCTGGGAACCACTCAACTTATCTCCACGGAATTCTGCACACAATTAGTTTGATCGTGGACCATGTAAAATTTCATGCTTTAAGTGACTCACAGGCTTGTTTTCAAAATTATGTTTCAGTAAATATTTGAGGTTGGTAAACCAAGACTTCTAAAGTTTTAGACTGATTACAACCGAAGTTTTTGCTCCGAATTCTACATCCGGAACGCATTTGATTGCACGCCATCTTTATAAACGATGGGTTCTGGGTTTGAGCCCCAGCTNTATAAACGATGGGTTCTGGGTTTGAGCCCCAGCTAAGGAGCGTGTTTATTTGCATCCACGTTGAAGAAAGTAGGCTCATTAGTTATATCGGCAAATACTTGTTTTTTTTCTTCCTCAAAGTAATTTCTGCCCCTTAAGGTGGAAATCGTAACCATTATAATCCGAATATATTTNAGCTTTAGACTGATTACAACCGAAGTTTTTGCTCCGAATTCTACATCCGGAACGCATTTGATTGCACGCCATCTTAATAAACGATGGGTTCTGGGTTTGAGCCCCAGCTAAGGAGCGTGTTTATTTGCATCCACGTTGAAGAAAGTAGGCTCATTAGTTATATCGGCAAATTCTTGTTTTTTTTCTTCCTCAAAGTAATTTCTGCCTCTTAAGGTGGAAATCGTAACCATTATAATCCGAATATATTTNCTTGTTTTTTTTCTTCCTCAAAGTAATTTCTGCCTCTTAAGGTGGAAATCGTAACCATTATAATCCGAATATATTTTAAAAATTGATTAACTATTGAACTCTAAAATTTTATTCGAAGTGTCTTTAAACGAATATCTGCAACCCTTACTAAACGTCCCGGTAATCAAAAATTATATCCTGTAAATAATTGAAATTACCTGCCATATACTGCATTGTATATACATTTCATTATCCACAAGCGTCAAAGTATTATAAATCATAATATCGAAGTTAAAGAATAATCTTTCTTGAAATGATAGCTCGGTGAGTTGCATCCACCTGGAAATGTACAAAGCTGAACTGTATTCCAGTGCCGTGCATCAGAAACGGAAATCAGGAAATGCGGGAACGCTAAATGTGGTTCCGTTTAAAGTTATGTAGATCACAATGCCTCAAATATACGTGTGTAGTACCATAATTCTAACCACGTTGTTCGGAAATTAATGTGGCACCGACATTTGAGCTTCGACTTGTTTGAATTTTCGTAAAGTTATCTCGGCTAATAGTAAAGTTTGTCGGTGAAAAGCCCACGCTTTGAGATGGTGATGAAGAGAAGTATTAGGAGCAGAAACTTAAACATCAGCTACTAAAAGTTGCTGTTACGTGACCGAAACTTCGAAATTTTCCTTTGCCATTCGCAAGACCATCGTTTCTTCAATTCAGAACTANGTTGCTGTTACGTGACCGAAACTTCGAAATTTTCCTTTGCCATTCGCAAGACCATCGTTTCTTCAATTCAGAACTTCATATAATTACCTTATATACAAGAAATATGGTTTACAAATTAACTCAAAATTTAGTGTTGTCTGGAGTAAAATCTTGATATTTTAAAGACCTTAACAATTTTTTGGTGAGCCTAAATTTAATTAAAGCCAATTTTCATATACATATTGGTCTGCCTAACGTGGACACTCCCAAAATTTCCGGAACAGTTGCAGTCTTAAAATGCAGTTTTCGATAAATTAAATTACGTACGTGGGCAAGTAATTTGCTGTAACAAGTATATGGACAGAAATAAATTAAACCACACGTGATTTCTCCTCTGGAAACACAGATTTATTTCAACGGCATCTGAAATTACGTGCAAAGAGAAAGTCAGTGATGTAGCATATGAAACGGAAAGGAACACAGAAACGGCAAGAAATAATGGGCAAATGTGATTAAGTTAGGTGGGCCGGTAGCTTAGGGCAGTGTACCTGTACACACAGCTGTAAGCAAGCAACACGCGCTGTGACTCGTCCTGGCGGGACCGCTCTTCCTAATAGCAGCAGAGCACCAGTCCCCGTAATCTGTTAAAAGTGGGAATGTAGTGTGTGGCTGTACGTATGCAATGAAGTTCACGAATGAGGAAAACCCGGACGCTCTACTTATTTACGGTTGAGTGTGACAGACATGCCAAGCAAGCCGTTCAAATGTATGGTGAAAGGTATCCTAATCGGACGCCCATCTCACGGTAAACGAAACAAATAATTTGCACTTGTCTCTTGTCCCGAGGTGATTGGAATTCCAAAACACGAGTGCGACGAATAACTGCTACGGGCGAGACGCACCAACACAAAGTGTTGGCACATGTCGATGCAAACCTCCTAATGGGTACGCGAGAACTTTCCAGATTAATAGGAATAAGTAAAACATGTGTACTATTTATACTGCGGCAATGGAAATTCTATCCTTATCACGTGGCTAATCAGCAGGCATTACATAAAGGTGATTTCTAGTAGCGTGTTCAGTTTTGTAGGTTTGTTATGATGTCTGTAAGGGATGACAGCAATTTTCTGAAGAGCATACTATATTCCTATGAAGCGAGCATCACACACCATGGGCGCGTGAATTTACGAAATATGCACTGCTGGGTGACGGAAAATCCGCGTTGGGTCCGGCACATGGAGCACCAGCGACAGTGGAAATAGAACGTGTGGCGTTTTTATGTGTATTGCTGTCGATGGTAAACACATCGAGCACATGCTGAGAAAAAACCTAGTGTGAAGCGTTTCAACCATAACTGTGCTCTTTTGTATTGTGCATGCGGAGGCAATTCCATTTTTCCTTGAGTTGGTTTGTTATACTTTTGTTTTACATCTCTACACACTCGTTACTCAGTACAGTTACTGACTAGGAAACGAATCTTCTGAATTACGTTGGTATCTGAATAAAATATAATGTATTGATATCAGACTTGCACTTACTTTGCCTGTCTTCCTTCCTCTTCTGTTCTCTCCTCGGTCTTATATCGCATTCCGTGCCTCTTGCCCCATTAAGGTAAGCGCTATGCTGCTATAAGGAAGCGGTCCTACAGGGATGAGTCACGGCGCGTGTTGCTTGCTTACAACTGTGAGTACATTTCCACTGCCCCTTTCTGCTGGCCCAAATAACTTTGTAATATTTGCACATTATTTCTTGCCGTTTTTGTGTTACTTTCATTGCATATGCTTTATCATTGAATACCTCTTTACACGTACTTTCAAAGGCCGTTGATATAAATGCATGTTTCCTGGGGAAAAATTATATGTGGTGTAATTATTTCTGTCCATACACGTGTTACGAATAGTCACTGTGCAGCAAATTACTTGTCACCACACGTAATTTTATTTAAAGAAAACCGCATTTTAAGATTTGCAACCGTTCCGTAAATTCTGGGGGTGTCCACGTTAGGCGGACAATGCTGTATATGGCAAATGAAAATCTTTTGTTTATATATCTTGCAAAGCCAACGAAATAAGTTATCTTGAATATCCTTACTTTTATCCAAAAGAGTAGTTTAATATTTTAATTAATAATATTTCATTAGTTTAATACAGGACTTTATATTACTTTTGAGTAGAGAGTGGTTTATGAAGATTCAATTGAGTTCAGAAATTTGAGGTGCTCTTAACAACGAGGTCTTGAGGGCCGATGAGGGTGAAAATAAGTGATTATGGAGCAGTGCCGGAATGCAAGATCGAGGAAAATGGGAGATCCCCAAGAAAATGCATCAACCAGCGGTATCCTATGGCAGATTCCCACTTGCGAAAATCCGGGAGTGTCTTGGCAGGGGATTGAGCCCGGTTCTCCTTTGTGGGGGGCGAGCAGTCTAACCGCTGAGTCACCGTGGCCCCTTTATGTCGATCCATTACAATTTAATTCTCTAAAGTCGGAGTGGTTATACAAGGCTATAGAAATTTACCATTCGTTGGCAGATACAGTGTAATATTTTAATACGTTGCAGTCTTTTAAAAATTATGCTAATATGCTATCAAAAGTGAATATGGCTCGAAAGCTTACGTTAATAATTAACATACATTTTTTCATACCCTGTAAGGAATCTTGGTATCCTTAAAAAACTAAATTACAAATTACATGACAAAATATTCTTCATATACTAAATCGCTGCTTCAATTATCACATTCAAAGAAGGGAATACATATGTTCAAGTAACATGCTTAAACCAATATACTGTATGCTGTTATCTTAAATTTTCCCCAAAGAAGATTCATTTTAATGGAACATTTTGCTGTAATCTTACATTTTTTCTTTTAAAGAAATCGTTACTTGTAAAACTTTTCTAATATTGTACTCGATTTCAGTTTGTTCTGAAAATGGATTTAACAGCCCAAAAATATCTTTGGGAATTCCCCGTCAAGCCCTTTTCTTTTTAATGAAATAATATTTCAGTGTGTACGTTATTACTCTGATTGGCGTAGTTATATTTCAGGAATAATCTAAGGGCAAAATTTAAGTGTATTCATTACAGCTGCTGAAAATTCGCAGAATATTAATTTCACCCTCTTCTCCGGTCACTCGTTTATTTGTGTTGTTTTCGAGGTGTTACACTTACAATTTCCCATAATTGTTTAAAGAGATTCGCAAGTATTAGATTATTGAGATGGTTGACGTCTATTGGTATATCGTACAGCGTACACTTTACAATGACGAACATCACACTTCC
>NQII01004925.1:0-13093 GCA_002778355.1 Clitarchus hookeri
TTAAAAAACACATTTACGTCCCTAACAATTACAAGTTTTCACTTAGGTAGTGCATGAATAAAGTGATCAGACCCATGGCAATGTAAATTTTACACATGGCAGAAAGATACAAAACGAGAGTGCAAGTAGATCCTAGGCAGGACTGTCAACAGTGCTCAACTAACTATACCCACCTCACAGCACTCTGACCATTGTCTGCTGCAGTGCTGGAGTACGTGGGTCCACAGTGGCGAACGTTCGTCGCCAACATGTCGATCGCCATCTACTTCACCTTGGCCTCGTGCCTGCTGCCATGGATAGCGTACTACATCGCCGACTGGAGGATGCTGTGCGTCGCGACTTCTCTCCCCCTCTTGCTGGCGGCCGTAACGCCCTTCATCGTACCCGAGAGCGCCAGGTGAGCACGTCACAGGCATATACTACAGGTGAGGTGGAGTGATCTCGCTGGCTGCACGCAGCCAGTCTCCGTGTCCCAAAATTGAACTGCTTTTCTGCCAACACGACCAGAAAAACGGCGTGTATTGGATTTGAGGTTATAGCATTCTTTAGTAAACAAGTGCTTGGAGATGTTTTTATACCGTCTATAACAAATTGTAATGCGTTTAGATTAAATTAAAATTAGTAAAAGTGTTTTATTTATATTAGAGTGCTTGCAATTTAAAAATTAAGATATAAACAAACATGTTTTTCTTTGTTGACCATGTGACCTTGACAGTTCTGTTACTTTGGGGTAGGTCAGTGTTGGGTACATACATGTGCAGAAGACGAGTAATCGGTCTACCTCATAGTTAGATTATGGTCACACAACCCTGCACTTTAAAAAGAAGGTTTACAATTGATAAATTATGAGTGAAGTATTTTGTGTTAATCACACTTCTGGTATACACTATTCGTGGTTTCTTAACACTTTTTGAATCAAAACCTGTGAAAAATCACCCCATTCATGACGTGCTTGGTTTTTTACCAAATATATCTTGTATGACAAGCGTTTTATACTTATTTTAATATAAAAGTACGTTTTTTTAATTAAATTGAACATTTATTTATATTTTATCATTAAATTATAATATTTTATTTATAATTAATATAAATACAAACAGTGAGAAAGTAGCTGTGTTGCTAATGCCTAGTAAGAAGTAGTTCTTATGCAAAATATTATTAGGGGGAAGGGGGTTTACGATTGACTTAACATAACATAATCAGTGTTCCGTGTGCTTAGAATATTCATAAATGTGTTCCATTGTATCGGTTTATGACTGCCGTGTGCGGGTCGTGAACGATTCATGTTTGCTCTTGGTTTGACCTAAGATATCGTAATTTTTTATACCTTAAGTACTAGTCAAGACGAAGTAGCCAATCAGAGCAATGTGACATTTGTTGTAGGCGGGAAATTCTATTTACATTTTCGTTTTACGTTGTGTCTAATCGTAAAATCCTATGCAATTTATTATTTTAATAAAGAGGATACATCTCTATTAAAAGAACTTTTCAAGGTCATGTTTATTTCTTGGAAGAGGTTATTGAATTCGCTTTATCTTACCTTCTAGAGATATATTTACGTAAATGCCCAATGTTGGCATCGGCATCCCCTTCTATAAGATACCGCGAGTTTTTCAAAACGATTACACGAGCAGTAGCCAAAAATAATTTTAAAATATGTAAATAATCATTACTCTTGCGATTTTTTCAAGTTACGTCGGCTGCTTTAGTATCCTACGATTCTGATTGGATATATTTAACAGTTGCTAGATCAATCATAAACCGCAAAACTTATTTGCGTGTACTTAACGAGTCATAAGCACACGTTTTATTTATTTAGTATTTAATCGTAAACCCACCATTACACTGAGTGCACACGAATGCGGTGCGTTGTCCCTTTGGTGTAATTTTCTAGACTCAGTTAAGCTTGGGCCATTATTTTTAATAGATGGTTCAATGAACTCTGACATANCAAAAATTATTTTAAAATATGTAAATAATCTTCACTCTTGCGATTTTTTCATGTTACGTTGGCTGCTTTAGTATCCTACGATTCTGATTGGATAGATTTAACAGTTGCTATATCAATCGTAAACCGCAAAACTTATTTGCGTGTACTTATCGAGTCATAAGCACACGTCTTAATTCTTTAGTATTTAATCGTAAACCCACCATTACACTGAGTGCGCACGATTGCGGGGCGTTGTCCCTTCGGTGTAATTTTCTAGACTCGGTTAAGCTTGGGCCATTATTTTTAATAGATGGTTCGATGAACTCTGACATAAACCAAGACATTTATGACAATAAATTCCTTCCCACAGTATTGCAATAGTCTGCAATAGTGATAAGAGCTTCGCACAACGCCGTCGGAGACGGTTGTGATTTTTGTATCTTGGCGTCGGGGTATCGGCTTCCCTTTTGTGTTTGGTCCGTGTGTTCGTTTGGGCGAAATGAATTGGGCTTTCCGATTTTGGACATTTGCGATGTTTGAGGATTTTGTCGAGTTTGTTGAAGATTGTGAACTTCTTGTGCTTTATAGGCCTGGAATTCGTTTGTTGGAATTTGATTACATTGCTGGTTGTACAAAACACAAGGCCATTCCAACCCTCTATACCGTGCTGTACTATTTATTTTATGAGCACGATAATATGCAACATGCACATTTTTTGCTGGCAATTGGTTTTCATTCAATTGTGTGTTAGAATTGTATTTACAAAGTATCGCGATTTAAAAATTAGTTTTGAAAAAGTTATGATTGAATTAAAGTTTTACGTTTGAAATGCCCGCCAAAACGCACATTTCCCGCCTGCTCACTCCGTGACGTCACAAGTCAGATACAACCTCGGCCGCCGCGTTTATGCGCATATAAATTGTTTGAAGTAATGAGAAGAGAAAATAAACAGTCAAGTATACCAAAATCATCGAAATGCTTTATTGTACCGCAGTGTACTAGTACATCTCGCAAAACACCTGATAAAATATTTGTTATTTACAAAAAAAAAAAAACTAGCAGTTTAACGCAGTTAGGTGAGACATTGAAGATGTTTCGCCAAAATCAGTTATTTTTGTTTGCGAAGACAATTTTGACGAACGTAATCATATTTAAGGTGGTTAAGTTTCCACTATGTAGGTAATTTTAACGCTGAACTTCTTAATATCTACTATTTACATCTGACCTAACCTTCATTACGGTACAATGGTATTGTTTAATACGCACCACAACGCGTTTAGCAATTCGTATGTGATGTAGACGTAAGCATAAAAAATTTGTTAACGTATTTCATAATAACAAAGGCATATAAATATGTTTACAAAAAATTTAGCCACACAATGTAAATTTTACATTTCGTAAGTTTATACATTTCAAGTTAGGCCTAACAGACGGAATTTGGTATAGATATAATTTTATTAATTTTATATAACTTGCAAAATTCGTTTCAAGAGCACAGCTATCATATTTAAGCTATATTCGCATTGCATGCCTATCACGATGTTAAGCCACGAAATTTAAACATTAAATTATTTGGATGGGACTCAGAGTCCTTGCAAAAAGTTTGGTTTATATTATACAGTATTTTTCAAACACAGTAATTTCTAATAAATTTAAGTTGTTTTGATTTGTCTCTTAGATAGTTTTCATAAGCTTAACAATTTGAGTTAAATAGCAAGTTAATTTTTATTTTCAAAACCCTAAAATGCATGTTTTTATAAATGTTTATCAAGGATGATCTTACTTTCATATCTCCGCTTACCCTTTTTTTCTAAGTTACTGAGAAGGGCGTTACTANATAAATGTTTATCAAGGATGATCTTACTTTCATATCTCCGCTTACCCTTTTTTTCTAAATTACTGAGAAGGGCGTTACTAAAAATTATAAGACTAGGTCCACAAAATTGACACTATATAGCCTACATGTTTTACGCAAGTAAGCTATGTTACTTTTATAACCTTTTCCCTTAAATAAACTGAAAGAAAAACTTTTTAGAATAAAACAAATTCTGAAACTCATCCCAGGTATTAAGTGTTTCTCAAACTACCATATCAATATTTTCAGCTTATGTGTACAGTTCTTACATTTTAAGAAGAAAGTGTGGACACAGCTATCGTGATGTCAGAGTAATAAAAGGTATGTTAGGAACACAAAACATAAGAAACAGTAAGATAAGCAAGATATTTATGATTCATTTTTTTTTTGTTTCTAAACGACATATTTGAGGTCTCAATAGTGTGTTTGTAAACTAGGTGGAATGGCAGACGCCAGCNTTTGTTTCTAAACGACATATTTGAGGTCTCAATAGTGTGTTTGTAAACTAGGTGGAATGGCAGACGCCAGCGCGGCGTTCTGCCCGCCACCAGCCCGCATCTGCTTACGAGAAGTCGTGTGGTGTCGGGTAGTGACTAGCGTGCTAGCTTTAGGCCTACTGTCACTATGCTGCTCGTTATCTGATATTTATAAAGCGAAAAAAAGTGTTTTATGAATACCGAAACGTGGTTTAGAATCCGGAGATATTTGTAACCTTCTTTCTAATCACAACATTATGTTTATTTCTAAATTATGTAGTTAATTTATCACAGACATCAAGCATGGTGCGCGACAACAGTGCGCTCACTGCAGTCGCCTTCATTACAATTCTGTTATTCGTACTTCAATAAAACATACAAACACATCAGTTTTGACATGTGATGTAGGCTTCCTGTCACTTTGAAGATCAAGACTGTGTGATATGAGACACGTTCTTACCTTTGTAATTTTACGCCTCTTATTTCATGTTCCACAAAACAATGGGAATTTAAGTGATATAGTACCATATCTGTATCTACTCGTGGCAGATTGTCCGGCTGCGCTTTCACAAAGTTGCCTTCCATTTTAGTGCTGCGTGTTTGCAACGTGCTGGGACCGGCCGCCGGCGTATGACTAGTGGCGTCAAACCNTGGGACCGGCCGCCGGCGTATGACTAGTGGCGTCAAACCAATGAGAGAGCGTTCCGCATTCGCGTGACAGCGGCCGCGAATGTTACTGTTTTAAAACCGAAATAACTTCGTCAAAACCGATTTTTATGCAACAAACGGCACATTTTTATTTTCATACGCATATACAAATGTGTTCGCATAATTTTCAACTATATTTGCGAAATTTGCATGTTGCCTGTTGTCCTGTCCATACAGCAATGTCAGCCGAGTCTTGATTTGAAGGCAATCATGTGGGACTGCTTAACTGACCCGCTAAAAGTCCTTGCTTGAACGCAATAGAACATCTTCGGGATGATCTGGAGCGTGGTTTGCGTGTGTAGGCTTAACAGTGAAGTAAGAGAAAGGGGAAGTTCAACATTGTGTTAGTTACCCAGCTAGTTCCTTTGAAACCAGAAGCAATGTGTGTGCGTGTGTGCGTACGAGCGNTGTAAATTGGTCTCAGCAACAATAACAAATAATCTCATGATGATCTCCACAAACACGACGTAATGTAACGACTATTTGTAACATTTGCACAGGTGGCTCGTCTCGCAAGGAAAAATCGAAAAGGCAGTCAGCATCATGAAGAAGTTTGAAAAAATCAATGGCACGAAAGTGGAACCTCACATCTATACACAATTCATGGTAAGTTCGTAGTTGCAAAAGTGTATGCNAAAATCAATGGCACGAAAGTGGAACCTCACATCTATACACAATTCATGGTAAGTTCGTAGTTGCAAAAGTGTATGTTTGCCATAGAATTAAAATTTACAGGTTTACGGCCGTAGCAGAAGCCACTTAACTCTACTTTTTTTGTAACACAAGGTTTAAATTTATTGTTCATGACGTCTGTTTTTTTCCGTCCCCAGTCTTGCAATCCTAAAATATGTTTTAACTGGTATATAAAGTTTGTGTTAAAATGGTAAGGTGAATGAAGTTAAATGTAGTGTTTAGAGTTATCCAGTCCCCTAAGTGGGTGTTAAATACGGTCAGGTGTGCCATTGCAGGTACTGGAGCAGCGACCGCAGCATCCATTCCAGGCCGCAAAAAAATCCTTGAGTTAACCTTAACAGTACCCGTGCATTTTAAATGGTGGGTTTGCAGTTAAGAACCTGACGTGAATGGGTAGGAACTCCGCTGCAAGTGATGAAGGCATGTCGCATACACTTCCAAAGTGGACGTGGATAATGCAACGTCTTTCATCATGGAACTTCATGAAAGATGAATCTGTATTCAGGAAACTCGTCCAGACAAAGGGAAACAAATCCATTTAAAAGGTGCGCTGTCCTCCACTAAAGAAAGCAGGGGCTGTTGTGGCTAAGCAGTTAGCCTGCTCGCCTCCCACCAAGGAGAGCCGGGTTCAATCCCCGGCCGGGTCACACTCCCGGGTTTTTGCAAGTGGGAATTGTGCCGGACAATGCCTCTGGTCGGCGGGGTTTTTTCGATGATCTCCCATTCCAGCGCTGCTCCATACTCACCTCAATCACCTTCATCGGCTCTCAAGACCTCNGGGTTTTTTCGATGATCTCCCATTCCAGCGCTGCTCCATACTCACCTCAATCACCTTCATCGGCTCTCAAGACCTCGTTGTTAAGAGCGATCACCAGACAAGAAAACAACTGTGAGTAAGACAACCGCCGAGAAAGCTCCACCTACTGCAAAAATGAAAAGCAGCAGCTGATGCTCCCTGGTCCAAATTCGAAGAATGCGTCGAGTACGGCCATGAAACANACTGCAAAAATGAAAAGCAGCAGCTGATGCTCCCTGGTCCAAATTCGAAGAATGCGTCGAGTACGGCCATGAAACCCTGTGTGTGGTCCCTCACCAAAGAAAGTTGCCTGAAATGAAAGTAAACAAATGACACTGCTTCGAAGAGCAGATAAAGATGCAGTCAGTCAATTTTCACGGCTCTTGCGGTACAATGCTATCCTGTGGGAACCGCAGCAGCTCTTCATCCCTGAAATGAGAAATGAAGTGAAACCCTAGGCTGGAGTAGGAAAGTAACGATTTAGCGCCCCGAGAAAGTCCGGTGGCCATCGGTACAATCCAAAATGTTTCCCCATTCGTTAAAATATGAACATGGTAACGCAGGGATCGAACCAAATATTCATCACGGGAGGCAGGTGTACCGATCGCACTGCCGTTGAGCCACTTCACTGTACGCAAGTGTTTCTACAGTGTTTAATATTTATTCTAACAGGGTGTGTTGTTTATAACCTGAAGCATGCATGTAGTGTTGGTTGTATCGTACTGTATAACAGCTTATTTGCACTTCTCATGTAACATCACAAATGACAAGTAATTACCAGTTAAATTAATGCCAGAGATAACAAATTGTGGCGGAAAAGGAAACATCGTATCTGGTTACTCGTGTGAAATTATTAATATAAAAACTCTTAACAGACAGTGAAAAGTGTCTGTTCAATTACTAAATGCATTCATTACAAATAAGGCACTCCAAAAATTTATCTATATAAAAAATTTAAACCTAAAGAGATTGCACTAATATCTTTGATGCCATGTTATTATTTATAGTAAGTGGAAAGATACATTAATATCGGCAATACGTTATTTACTTTACATGTAACATTGGTTATCGGGTGATATGTTAGTGAAATTAAATCTGAATTCCTCAGAAGTTAATGAACAATTAATCCCTCCCAATCACTAAATAAATGAAACTTGCTATGAATATTTTAGCAGTACTAAGATAAAAGACAATCAAAATTACGCTTTATCTACAACAATAATATTTTTTGAAGTGTTTCCTTTCTTTCTTGCGCAGCTCCGTGAAGATTGCATGCTGTAAGATTAATTTAATTTGTACTCAGATATTTGTAAATTCTGTATTGTTGGGTTATTCGATACTAGTATTTTACGTGATAACGGATATGTTACAGGACAGCTGTCAGAAAATGCAGAAGGCAGAAGAAGCAGACAAGGTGTACTCAGTTCTCGACCTGTTCAAAACACCCAGACTGCGTAACATCACCATGCTTCTCATCATAATCTGGTACTGTCACAGGCCTGCTTCGCTACAGAATGTATTTACACCGTATTTGATTACTGTTCTGAAAACCTTCATAATGAGTTAACGTATAAATGGTAAAAAAAAATAGCATCACAATTTCAGTTTTGGTTGCTATTTTTGTGACTTGCCTATTAAATTAGAGACTATTAATTTTGTTCGTTTGCATTATCAAAAAAATGGTTTCAATTTTTTTTAAAGAACATTTTTTTTTGTTCTTGAGCTTCTATATAAAGTTTACAAGTCAAAAGTTTCTGTGGTTAATAATAACATGAAGTAACAGTAGCTCATTAGTACAATTACAAACTAATGCCATGGTGAAAAAGAAGCTATGGTTTGGATAAACGTGTATTATACAGCAGTTTGATTGTTAATAAATGCTGTAAACTAATGAAGCATATGAAAAAACTGTCGCAATCTCTCGGGTTGATTTCATAAAAAGGAACATTTCATTCAATTCTTGCACCACGGGTCAAAATAATCAGTGGTCCCCTTTTTATCCTGTTCTTTAGCAAACTTAGGAACCCATCTCTACCATAGTACCATTAAATCACTGTTATTGTTACTCAGATCAGTCATTGACAGCAAGTTTTGACTGTTTTGGCGCAGTTGTAATAGTTAAACGAGTTAAATACGTTATTTCATGAAATATTAACTTTGTAATGGTAAGGTTACACAGAGTGATTCTAAATTAAATCATTCACAAAACTCACACTCTAAAAGCACTTTCTTCACTGCGACACGTGTTTTGTTGCAGCAAAAATAAAATTGTCGTTAAATATGAAGCACTGCAAAGTAGGTCTGCCACAAACAAAATTTTTGTTTGATCTTTACATTGATGGCAATGATAACCTTGCATTGTGGTTAAATTAGGTCAGCAGTATACTTTGCGATAAATTCAGTTTCTGTATTTTGAAGGTTAAACCATTTGAAGACGATATAAGAAATTTGTTATTTTGTAACGTAACATTTAGAAAGTTTCGTTTCGTACTAAAGACTGTAGAGGCTTAAAGAAAGGTTTTAATACTACTTAACACTTTCATTTTGTGTAGAACATTTCTTTACCACACACAAAACAAAGTTCAAGGAATTTTTTGTTTACTTTAAAAAAATAATATTCTCATAAAACAAAAATGTATAAAGAAAAAATAATAATAATAACAAGTATAGGTTTGTTTAGCCTTTCCTTTTAATTAAAGCAAGATTGTGTTAGTGTAAATAAAACATTCTTAAAGAAGTGTATTTCTTTGCTATACAGAAAGCTTCGAACATATTTTTTTTACACTGCGTGTACGTAAATGCAGTCTGTTTTGTCGTCGCTGTGTGGTCCATGTTTACATCTGTTCCAGTCATCATTGTATTCGTCTGTTTTGTCGTCGCTGTGTCGTCCATGTTTACATCTGTTCCAGTCATCATTGTATTCGTCTGTTTTGTCGTCGCTGTGTCGTCCATGTTTACATCTGTTCCAGTCATCATTGTATTCGTCTGTTTTGTCGTCGCTGTGTCGTCCATGTTTACATCTGTTCCAGTCATCATTGTATTCGTCTGTTTTGTCGTCGCTGTGTCGTCCATGTTTACATCTGTTCCAGTCATCATTGTATTCGTCTGTTTTGTCGTCGCTGTGTNTAGGACTTATATGGTAGTTTAGTATTTAGTTCTTAGTGTGTAACGAAACTTACTGATATACTAAATTACCGAATCGCAACCATCGCCGAACAAGTGCAACAATCGACGGCGTCCTAATTGAATGCTATTTAATACTGAAACACTAATGTACTAAATGTTCAATATGAACACGGCCTATAGACGTTCCTGTGAGTGTGCGGCGATATGCGCGGTGCAGGATGGCGATCTCGCTGTGCTTCGACGGCCACGTGCGGAACGTTGGCAGCCTGGGGCTGGACGTGTTCCTCACGTTCACCATCGCGTCGGCGACGGAGCTGCCTGCCGACACCTTCCTCACCGCCGTGCTGGACCGCTGGGGGCGGCGTTGGCTCGCCTGCGGATCCATGGTCTTCAGCGGCGTCTTCAGCCTGCTCGCCACCGTAGTGCCCACAGGTACTACTAACCTTTGTTCTGCTCAGGTTGGGAAGCTCTATGCTTTTAGTTTGGCAACTAACTTTCTTCGCCACTAGGTAAGCGCTAGTGTCGCATGTGCACCGGATGTTCTCTATTTTCTATGATAAAGAAAACAAAATAATTACAATATTCATAAATCAAATAGTATAAAATAACTTTGTAACTAAGTAAAATATTTCTTTTTTATTATTCACGTAGCTTAAAATGTTAATTATAAGTGATCTCTTTGGAACACTGTACACCTAGTGGCGGAAATTTTCTCCCTGTGCCAAACTCACCCGTAAGAAAATTCGTTTTGTTCCTAACCTGAGCAAAATTACTCTTAGTGCTGTCTACTCCATAGAGAGAATATGTGGTAGAGCGATCTCGCTGGCTGCACAGAACCAGTCTCCGTGTACCAACATTGGACTGCTTTACTGCCAACACGACTGTAGTATATTTGCGTTACATTCACACTTTTTGAATCAAGTCTTTGAAATATCACCCCACGTATGACACATTTCTGAATATACCATGCATGCAAGGGTTTTATACTTCTGTTAACGTACAAGTGTTTCACTTTTGATTAAACTGGTATTTTATTTACATTCTAACTATACATTTTGATATTTCATTTATAATGAATACGAATAAAAATAGGGAGAAAACAGGCCTGTTGGTAATGCCTAGCAAGAAATAGTTCTCATGCAAAGTATNTAATGCCTAGCAAGAAATAGTTCTCATGCAAAGTATTATTACACAGAGTGCGCACGAATGTGGTGCATTGTCCTTATGGTGTAATTTTCTATTCTTGGTTAAGTTTTGTTTGCATGAGGTAGAGGAGTAGCTAGAAAGTAGAACTTTAGCAGGGCTTCACAAAAATTGGAAGTAGCCATGAATTGACTATATTGTAAATAGGATTTCAGGTTAGAACACTGCTTATGTAAACAAGTGCTTTTCTGCTAACCAATTTTTAATACGATTAGGTTAAATTCAAACTGGTAAAAGTATTTTATTCATGTTTAAGGGCTTTCCTTTTGGAAATTAAAATACAAACAAACACGTTCATCTCTGTTGACTACGTGACTTTGACGGTTGTGCTGGTATGTGGTAGATCAATGCTGGGTACATGCGCAGAAGAATCGGCGTACCTCATCTTTGGTCTATGATCTATTCACGGTTTCTTCACACTTTTTGAATCGAACCTTTGAAAAAACATCACCCCTTGTACGATGTCTTTGGTTGTTTCCTAAATATGTAATGTATCACAAGTGTTTTATACTTGTGGTTAACGTAAGATTACCTTATTTTTGGTTAAACTGGATTATCAATCGTATTTTATTTATCAACTATAATACTATTTCATTCATAATTACCATGAATAATAACAGGGAAAAAATATGTGTGTTAGTAATGCCTACTAAGAAATAGTTCTCGTGCAAAATATTATTACACAGAGTGCGCACGAATGTGGTGCATTGTCCTTATGGTGTAATTTACCAGACTTGGTTAGGCATCGTTCCTAAGAGACGGAGGAATATCGTGGAAGTATAACTTAAGCAAAGCTTCAGAAAAGTTGGAAGTAACAGTGAATTTACTATAATATGTTTATTTATCTTAAATGCAACAGAAATAGCATTTCATTCAGAAGGAAAAGAGCTGGGGATGAAAGCCATACTCCCCCTAGAGACTCATTTTTTTTTCTCACCTTTAGACTGGTCGAAATCACATGGTTTCGACTAATGTTGTCTCACTGTTTATTTTTTNCTCATTTTTTTTTCTCACCTTTAGACTGGTCGAAATCACATGGTTTCGACTAATGTTGTCTCACTGTTTATTTTTTACATATGTATGTGTTTAGAACATTAGAATACTTCATCTGTCCAAGTTTTTATGCAACTGGGATGTATCAGAGTGAATCTGACTACATTAATTGCCATACCATAAAGGAGAAGTTGGAATGGAATTTAGCACAGGCAATGTTTATGGTAACGGTGATACAAATAGCTGATTACAACATACAGACATTTAAATTAACCTTTTTATCCATGCAAAATTATACAGATTAAAAATAATTTAATACTTTATTGTATTACCCCTGCATGGATTCACGTGTACAATATAGTCTGCCTTCGATTCATAGACACATCTAATGCTATCCTGTAGAATATTGTCCCATTGCATTCTCTATTTGTGAACCCTACTTCTTCCTACCTTTGTTATTGTTTTAATATAATCCATCGCTCCCGAAGTGAACACTAATCACTGACGATACCATGAGTTCGAACAGTGCGTCTGTGCAGTCAAGTATTCTTTGTGAGTTAAAGTACCGTTCTGGGTGAATTCTCACCAAAAAGATAGTCTGATACAGCTTTTTACCTCGCCTAGAGTATTGTTACTGTCAGACGAACGACACGAAGTAACGAAACAACGCCTTACTTCAGCTGCCGATTAACAGTAATACTTAANTTGTTACTGTCAGACGAACGACACGAAGTAACGAAACAACGCCTTACTTCAGCTGCCGATTAACAGTAATACTTAAGCTGCAAATACGTCGTATAGAAGAAACTGTTTGTGTAACACATCTTCATTTGCGTTAAAGCTGTATCTGTTCATTATCGTTTTTATTTTCAGCTGGAAATTGTAATTCTAAAACTTAGAATCTTCCCCCCCCCTTTCCCATTTTTTCCACCACACCAATTCAGTTTGTTATTCTATAAATTTTATTAAGATAGCATAGTCGGGGGGAGGGGGGAGTTTCGGGGGGTTGTAACCGCCCTGAACTTTTTGACCCTAAGGCTGTCAACAATTAGTGTAAAAATTATTAATGTGCGTTTAGTTATGGTAAAAATATGTAACTGCTGTAAACTAGAATGTATTTTATTACAGTAGCGCAACTACGGGTAAACATAAGAGTGATCACTCACCTCCCTGATGTTAGTATCATTGGGGCGTATTCAACGGGAACTCACCCATCTCTCAATGAGCTATACTTATTCGATCAGAAAATTACTTAAAATGCATAATTTGAAGGGTAAGCTTTAAAAATTTTCTGGGAAAGGACCCTTGCACCC
>NQII01004925.1:13285-27471 GCA_002778355.1 Clitarchus hookeri
GCTTGCATAGCAATCTTGATTCAAGCTGACAGGCTTGTCATGACAAGTTTGATTCAAGCTTGACTCAAGCTGATTATGCTATTGGGGTCTAAACTCTTAGCTAAAAGTCATATTATACTCTGTGTATTTATCACACTTTTATGTATAATTCAAGATGTTGAACTCACTTTCAGCCCCTGATGTTTGTTCATAAATACCAAATTATTGGTCATAATGTAATGTAATGTGCTACAGACCTACCTTGCGGTATGAGAAGCGTGGTGACGTCATTGGAGGTGGCGTCACAATCTCTCTAGTCCTTGCGTGGACATGCGCGTACTTCTGGACGATTCTGTCTTTAAATGCCGACCGCACGGATAAGTGCTTTCAGCCTGAGTTCTTGTACCGGCTGTTGTGACACACACGACAGTGGTTAGTGTTCTTTAGGGTACAGTACGAGTCGGTACCTAGTGGAGCAGCGTGGGTTTGTTGTCCGTACGTGCTGGAAAACGCGAGTCCGTAAAGACGTGCCGGCCTCAATTTATTGCTCAGTTTGGGGGCCGGAAACCACTTGCAAAGTTGCCCACCCAATAGGGCCTGAGAGCGAGTTGAAACATTCTGTGTTAATGCATTAATATAGTACATACAATAACAGACTACATGTGATGGAATGTGGCTATTGGCAACAACTTTATTCCAGTGTGTCTGTGTGTACGCCATCCTTCTCATAGCAGAGAATAGTTCGCTTCCTTGTACAATATGAAATTATCCTCAACACTTCCGGAGTGAATGCAGCAGATGCATTTCTAACGGTGTCTTTGAGAGTGCTGGTTACCAAAAAAATCCATTTGGTTTTATATTTGTAAGAAATACTGAAGCCTATGCTTAAAAGTGGGACACTGACCAAACAGGCTTTATTCTTGGCGACCCTGTTGGAAATTCCTTTGTGGTAGTGTAGAAAATAAGCCATTTTGCGATAGGTAAGAGTACCTAACTCTGCGCATTATTAATTGAACTGGTTTTACTTCAGTGCGATACAGTTATGTAGCGACATTCTTCAAGCGATTTTGAAAGAGAGCCATGAGATGCAAACAATGGAGTTAGAAGGGTATAATTAGTTTACAAGTTTTTTTTTTTTAAAATTTTATAAATGTATATTAAGAATCAGCATTATGTCATGCAAATCTCGTTTCTTAATGTTTAGAAATGTAAGTTAACTTTGGTTTGATATGTAAGATTGAATAGTTTCTGTCTGTCCAGAAGGAAACTTTTAAACAGTTTTAAGATGGTAGTGCAAGTGTTGCTTTGCTTATGTTTTTTTTTTGTTTCCTAATTAAGCGCTTTTAAGGTCATGACAGCCTGATTAGTTTATTCTTTCAGCCTTTTGTGTGTATTCTTTAGTACATGTACAAGCAAACACTGCCATAACGGCCTGTATCTCCACAATGCATTATCGCACACAAATAGGCCACGGCGTCGGGGCGGTCGCTCTAGAGGTGCTGGTAACTGCTTCCAATCAATTTATTTCGGAAACATCTCAACAAGATATTCCCTTAAGGCAACTGCATAATGTGCTGGTTCTCCCTTGTGCTGGAACCAGACTTGAGCGAGGAGTCCTCGACCTTGCAGTTGAGGTATAAACAAGTCACGTGACATGGTGACGCAGCTAAGGTGATTCATAGTACCTTCAAAGAAATACTGTATGGATCCAAATTATCACATGTGACGGGTTCCCTTCCAGTTAGTGTGGGCTCTCTTTACTCCAGTCAAATTTTATGCTGCTAGTTCTTTGTCTTCAGCTAAATGCAAGTCGAACATGCATCAGTAGAGGGAGATTTAAAACTAGTGTTAAAGTCATACAGGAAAATACCTCTAAAGTAGTGGTATTTAAACCTATTTTCAATTGTGTTGTTACTATCGTACACCCACCGTATCTTTTTCATACCCAAACCACAAGCTACATAGAGCCTTGTACTTTATTTCACATCTGTAATGTGATTCAACAGGTTTAAGTGTTTTTATGAAGTCAATGATCTGCCTTTTACTATTTTCCTATAACTTTCAGTGCCTGTCTCCAGCTCTATATTCTTTAGGCGATACATCATTAATAAGGTGTTTTCTACACAGCTTTTGCACTCGAGGTCATTACCACATTAATTTATAATTTCTGATGTTGCAAATTATAAAATATTTAATGCATGCTCTACTTCAGCCGGCAAATCACTTGTTTCGTTATCACAACCAGTAAGCTGTAGTCTTTGTGCTGGGTGATCAGTAATATGAACCACTCATAACACATATCAGTAGCATGGTCTAGGAATCAGTTACCCACGGGGTGAGCGCTGAGCCTCTCAGAGTACAGTACTGGTTGAATATAAGCCACCCGTGCAACATGTCGATGATTATCTACATTGGGCATGGAAGGGTTAGCAGGCTTTTTTTTTTGTGTGTGTGTAAAGTAGGAGTTTGATAATGGGTGGTGGTTTTTTTTATTAAGAATCTGGAACTTTTGCTCTTGGTGTCATTTTAGGATTACTTTGAGATGTATACTTAAGGTTGAAAGCATCCAAAGTACAATCCTAAAGATAATGTAAAAGGATTGGTAAAACCTTTTGATGTCTTGCATTCCGATCGTAGAACACTTGAATAATTTGGTATCGAGGTGCTCTTGGGCGAGATTCGTCTTGTAAAATTACTCTACTTTTCGTATGCTGTTCATAGCATTATAATTATTACTGGATTTGTTTAATAATGCATTATAAATCAGCTGAGATTGTAACAGTAATTCTGTTTTAGGACAGCACTTCCATAGAAAGAATAATATATAGGCCTAGGTCACGAGTGCTTGAAACCATCTGACCTTGCTTCTTTGCACCTAGAAAACTGATCACAAATTTCAAAACCAAGGTTCCATTCAAAATAGGTATTATCTGATCGTATTGCAAAGATGACAGATATGTTTTTGTATTTGGTGAAGGACAGTTTTGATTCCAAAGATACAAAAGTAGACATAACCACCGCTGGAAAAGACCACACAGTATAAAAAAGATACAATAAATTTTCCCACTGATTTTTTAGAATTAAAGAGTTTGTCTTCATATCCAACGCAAAAAAAATTTCCAAACATTTTTCAAATCACGACAGTGTTTTAAAAAATTTCTTTGTGGTGGCTTGGCTTGCTAAAAACTTTAAATTAACTTTTATATCAAAATGAAAACCTAGAATCCTGCACCACGTTCCAAAGAAATTTCTTTATGCTGTTCTGGTTATTAAGTAATACAGCAAGCTGGATGTAAATATTATGCAGTTCTTATTTTTTATTTTTATACAAGACTTGAAACTTAAATACTTTACTACCATTCACTTTGGGGCCGCAGTGTAAGTTGTTAGACTAATTGGCTCCCACCTAGGCGAACTGGGTTCGATTCCCGATCTTTCGCATGTGGGAATCCTGCTGGATGATGGCACTGGTCGACGGGTTTTCTCAAGGATCTCCAATTTTCCCCGCCCTTGCAGTCTGGCACTGCTCCACACTCACCTTGCTTCTCCCTCATCGGCTCTCAAGTCCTCGATGTTAAGAGCCGCCCAAATCTCTTCCCTCACCTAATTCCCATTTTTCTGGAAATTTATTTTGCTTTTATTGTAGTGTCTACTGCTTGATACCAACATCATATAATTTTAAATATTTTTAACGTGGGCCTATCGCACAGTTTTTAATTAAATGTAGGATTTCCCTTCTGGTAAATAATCATACAAGCGTTCTAGGTGATTATGTATTACTCCCTTTACCTGTTGATGCGTTGTGCGCTAGCTCAACTTCAAAGTAATTGAACTGTGGCTCACTACCCGACTATAAGCTTCAACAAGTTAAGTGTCGACTGTACAGAAACTACGGACTCTTAAAGTTTTACTGCTTATTTCAGGTGGTTATCAGTCCCTCCGCTCCCTTGCTTGTCCTCGGGATGCTGGGAATAGTGGGTGGAGTCATGTCGCTGTTTCTGCCGGAGACACTCGACAAAGAACTGCCACAAACACTGCAGGATGGGGAGAACTTCGGCAAGGGACAGAAACTACTGGACTTCCCTTGCATCAAAAAGTGAGACGCCTCTCAAAATATCTTGTTTTTACTCTTATTTTCGTTTGTACAGAAATTATTTTTTTTCCCCAATTTGCATTTATATGACAACATAGATTTGAAACAACTAACCTACCCAAAAGTAAACCTGGATGAGAAAGGTAGAGTGAATTACATTGTATTTCACCTTACTCAATTCGGGTCAAAGTATTTGAACCTCATAACTTTAACAATACATTTATTTTTGCTAACTACGTGCAAAGTATATGCTGAAATAAGTTTTCCCTGTTTTTTGAACACATTAAGGTCTATTAAAAAAAATAAATATATATATTTATATCTCTGTAAATGTTTTGTGATTATCACAACATATCCTTTAGTCAGTAGCGGAGATACGTGGGTAATCAGTTACAACCATTTTGACAACAGTTGACATTAACAGAATACTTTTTTTGTAATAAACTTACCTCAAGAACAGTCAGATGCAAAGATAAATGAGGGGCCAGGGTTGTGCAGTGGTCACAGATCCCTCGTCTTCCACCAAGGCGAACCAGGTTCGATTCCTGGCGGGGTAACTCGCATGTGTGAAATGTGGCGGATGTTGCCATTTCCCCCCCACTCTTGCATTACGCAGCTGCTCGATATTCACCTCACTTCACCTTCACAGATGCTCAGTCCTCGCAGTTAAGCACCAATCAATACCTACTTGTTAACTCGAAAAAAAAAAAGGTAGATCATCCCGNATGAGGGGCCAGGGTTGTGCAGTGGTCACAGATCCCTCGTCTTCCACCAAGGCGAACCAGGTTCGATTCCTGGCGAGGTAACTCGCATGTGTGAAATGTGGCGGACGTTGCCATTTCCCCCCCACTCATGCATTACGCAGCTGCTCGATATTCACCTCACTTCACCTTCACAGATGCTCAGTCCTCGCAGTTAAGCACCAATCAACACCTACTTGTTAACTCGAAAAAAAAAAAAGGTAGATCCAACAGGAAACAACGCTAACCACACAGTCATTTTATCTCTCTTTTTCCCTCTCTCTTGCTCTTGCTCCTCCCTCTTTCTCTACCTACATGATATATATCTTGCAAGTTTTATTATATTAAACAAACGTCAGTTCATTCCCTGACTACGTAAAACTTGACGTAACATTTCCACAGAGCTGCCGCTGAAGAGCAAGAGAAGAAGGTGGCCGAGGAGCCGAGTCCGTTCCGGCGAGGCTACATCGGTCGAGCGTCACTCAGGGCTTCCATCAGAGGAGAGACATACCGCTCGAGCATGCTCCAGAGGTCCGTGCGGTCCCGGAGGTCGCTGAAGAGCGAGAAAGATGCTGCGAGCAGCGTGTGAGCCCACAACTTACGACCGACTGGCCGCGTTCTTGCCATGCGACGGGTAGCAGCGGGTGCTGCTGCCGTCCTCGCAGAGAGAGCTACAGAGAGAGATATTGAAGTCTGGACAGCGGAACACGCACAGCCAAATTTGCTACCAGCTTTCATCCTGGCTGCATGCAGAAATATGTACTGAGAACTGTGTTGCAAGCATCCGCAAAACTGGCAGTCATTNTTTCATCCTGGCTGCACTTAGAAATATGTACTGAGAACTGTGTTGCAAGCATCCGCAAAACTGGCAGTCATTCATGTGGCCTGTGGTTGTTTCTGTCGAATTAGAACTCTTAGCTCTACAGTGCAACTGTTTTGTGCTGAAGCTCTGCAAGGAAGTGAAAGAAGCTTCACTTCCACAGTGAATTCACATTGTATATTTTTGAAATGAGCATAGGAAAACGTGGGAAATCAAAAGATAAACCTAAATGCCATATATACAGATGTTGTATTTTATGAATAGTTCAGTGTAAAAACAAAATTTGAAAAAACTTTGCAATTTCAATAGTAAGATTTTTCTGTGTAACTGTTACTAAAGTAATCATACAGTCAATGTAAACTTTGTATTTATTCTAATAACTGATACCATGCCGGTATCTGTTCATATAGTTCACGTGTGATCAAGGAACGCCTGTAAGAAACTCTGAAGGTTGCTTAAGCTCTGAATACGATCATGTGAACTTGTGTACATAGGAAGTATGGTAGGCATTTTCCAAGGTCATGGTTTTATTTCATTACTCTCACGTCCACCTTTGTGAAATACACTACACCCATATGCTTCACATGTCATTCCTCTGGGTGATTTTCGGTATTACTTTATCACATACACAAATACACGAATCAAATTTCAACCGACTGCATGAGATTCAAGTCCACTTCCATTAGTTATTGAAGTAATTCAGAGGTGTAACAATATGTATTCATTGCTACAGTACGAGAAGAAATTCACGCAAGTGTAAATAATGAAACACTGGCATTTGTTTTAACTGCAGTTATGACAATAACCACCTGCATAGTATATATACGTCATACTATAAGCATTTCCTGGAAAATATGTTATTTTGCGTTGAGGACAGTAAACACAACTTAATGTTACCATATTATTAAATTCAATTATTATGATGAAAGTCTAATAGGTAGGAGGAGAGTTGCAAAGTAAAATTAACGTAACCTTAGGTGTAAATAATGAGGTACACATCTGTCTATTACCCGGTGTTGTAATTCAGAATTGTTCGCTTCTTAGGATGTCGTCCCAGCCAATTGTATCTGCATCTTAAAGAAAAGTTTGTCTACGTTGTGAAATACTGTAAATATACACACTTTGATCATCATGGAAATGCACTAACATTACTTCTCTTAGAACCTCATTGCTGTGCTGAAATATGCCTCAAGGTTACTGCAATGCGAATACCTCTGCACTACCTGGTACAAATCTACATGTTCTGTTAACATTGTACATTATAAACATGCCAGAATAATTTCTTCAGAGGCGGAGAATCACTTAAAGAAACTGTTATTGCGTGTATCAAAGAGTCTTATCAGCACTGTGCGATCGTTTCATGCCACTAATCTAAGTATGTATACAGATTGAGGTCACTGAAGATTTTTCTATTTAGTCATTCCCTCACACATTTCTTGTTGCACATTTACCGCAAGTACCAGTCACTGAATTAATGTCAACAATTTAAATGTATGCGATAAGGTAGTCTGCTGTCCTGCAAAAGGGCAGTTTTCTGAATGACATAATTAATTTTATTTGGATCAGGTAGGGAATTCACATTATTGTGGTTCTTTTCTGTTTGATGTATACTGTATAGTGCATCACTTATTACTTTTTTGCAAAAAAAAATTTTTGAGTTTTAAATAATTTTTGTATAATATTTTTGTAAGATATTTAGCTTCAAAAATTATTAAGAGCATACTGAATGTTTTGGAAAAATTTTAATTTAAGAGAGGGGCAACAGATTACATATACATCATTTTTGTAATTTCCTTTCAAATCAGAAAAGAAAGTGTTTCATAGTGGCAATATTGAACCAGGTTCCACGGTTAGCTGATATTCGGAACAAAACACAAGACAAAATCAGCACAGTAATTTTCTGTTTTGTGACACTGCATTTCTGTATGGTTTTCATTGCCCATAGCCGGAATATTACTTCAATATAATAAGTGCGCCACTGTCGCCGTGACTGTAGGCATAAACAGCAGAAGAACATTATATTTATTTCTGCAGTCGCATAGTTACAAAGGTTCCCCTATCAATAAAATATAAATTAAAATTTTCCATCACAATACAGAAATAATCCTGCAATATCAATTAATTATAATGAGTTTTGATGTTATTATTTACATTTAAATATGAGGTAAAATTTTTTTAATTGTATCAGGTAAATCTAAAATTTTGACTATTCAAGTATGTCTACCTAGTACATCATTCTATTATGTACAACCACTGCTGTACTTCTACGAGCCTAGAAATCAGACTTGGAAAAATTAAGTTAAAATACTAAAGTTCCTACATAAGTAAAATATTTCATAGTTCAAAATGGCATTTAAAAGATTGTATTACTAGAAATCTATTACCAAAAATAATTGCACATTTTGTTTGAATTTTTTTTATGTGGAATAAAAAATGATTATTATATGATCCTCAGTGTAAGTAATATAATAAATAAGTTAATTAGAAAATTTTACATTGTTTTTATTTTATGGAACATTTCCTTCAGCATGGTTATGAACGTCACCAAAATGGGAAACTGCAAAACTTATTTCACACTAGTTTATTAGCAAGCAAACAAATACTCGTGTTCCAAGATGGCATTCAAGAGTTCGTATAAATTAAATAACGTTTCCCATATAAAACAATATTTTATTGATTACAAATATGACAAGGGTGTTATTTCAAGACATTCTTTATATTCGTATGTAAGTATGTTTTTTATCACAACATATAGTTAGAAACCCAGTAACCATTCCTCAAGTTCAGGGACTTGTGGGATATACTCTACAGCTGTAACCCTCAAATAATGGTTCAGTAGTTAAGTTGTACAACAGCTTAAGTAACGGAGCGTTTCTATATAGGTTTCCAATATTGAGTTTGAGTCCTTGAGGGCGTGTATTATAAATTGTGGTACAATTGCAAATGTGTTTTAAATGTACATGTATTTTAAGTCTGAAAATGAATATGCAAAATTTTTCCATCCCTAAATATACGAGGCTTATTCGGAAAGTAAGGTCCGATATCTCATAAAACATTAACCATCACAGATTTTTTTCAAAAAAACTTTTACTTAATTCCTTACATGTTTCTCTATTTTNTGGAAAGTAAGGTCCGATATCACATTAACCATCACAGATTTTTTCAAAACACGTTTTTTACTTAATTCCTTACATGTTTCTCTATTTTTCTACATAGTTTCCATAATTATTTTAACGTTTGTCATAACGTTCTACAAACTTTTGTATGCCCAAGTCATAGACGTCTGCCGCCTGTGAGGATAACCAGTCTGCAACTGCTTCTTTCACCTCGTCATCTGTGGCGAAGCACTTGCCTACCTAAAGGCAAACGCCTTTAGGTAGCGGAACAAATTAAAATCGCTCTGCGCCAAGTCTGGACTGTAAGGTGGGTTGTCAATCTGTTCCCATCCAAAAGATCTGATCAGATTTTGGGCGTGAATGGCTGAATGGGGTCTGGCATTATCATGCAGCAACAAAACTCCAGACGTCAGAAGGCCACGTCGCTTATTGCGTATTGCACGTCAAAGTTTGATCAGGGTAGCGCAGTAAGCGGCNAAAGTTTGATCAGGGTAGCGCAGTAAGCGGCTGCATTGATTGTTGTCCCTTGCTGAATAAACTCGACTAACACGGCTCCATGTCTATCCCAGGACACGGTTGCCACAACCTTGCCTGTTGAGATTGTCCGCTTGGCCTTGANTCTGTTTTGTGACACTGCATTTCTGTATGGTTTTCATTGCCCATAGCCGGAATATTACTTCAATATAATAAGTGCACCACTGTCGCCGTGACTGTAGGCATAAACAGCAGAAGAACATTATGTTTATTTCTGCAGTCACATAGTTACAAAGGTTCCCCTATCAATAAAATATAAATTAAAATTTTCCATCACAATACAGAAATAATCCTGCAATATCAATGAATTATAATGAGTTTTTATATTATTTACATTTAAATATGAGGTAAATTTTTTTAATTGTATCAGGTAAATCTAAAATTTTGACTATTCAAGTATGTCTACCTAGTACATCATTCTATTACGTACAACCACTGCTGTACTTCTACGAGCCTAGAAATCAGACTTGGAAAAATTAAGTTAAAATACTGAAGTTCCTACATAAGTGAAATATTTCATAGTTCAAAAATGGCATTTAAAAGATTGTATTACTAGAAATCTATTACCAAAAATAATTGCACATTTTGTTTGAATTTTTTTTATGTGGAATAAAAAATGATTATTATATGATCCTCAATGTAAGTAATATAATAAATAAGTTAATTAGAAAATTTTACATTGTTTTTATTTTATGGAACATTTCCTTCAGCATGGTTATGAACGTCACCAAAATGGGAAATTACAAAACTTATTTCACACTAGTTTATTAGCAAGCAAACAAATACTCGTGTTCCAAGATGGCATTCAAGAGTTCGTATAAATTAAATAACGTTTCCCATATAAAACAATATTTTATTGATTACAAATATGACAAGGGTGTTATTTCAAGACATTCTTTATATTCGTATGCAAGTATGTTTTTTATCACAACATATAGTTAGAAACCCAGTAACCCTTCCTCAAGTTCAGGGACTTGTGGGATGTACTCTACAGCTGTAACCCTCAAATAATGGTTCAGTAGTTAAGTTGTACAACAGCTTAAGTAACGGAGCGTTTCTATATAGGTTTCCAATATTGAGTTTGAGTCCTTGAGGGCGTGTATTATAAATTGTGGTACAATTGCAAATGTGTTTTAAATGTACATGTATTTTAAGTCTGAAAATGAATATGCAAAATTTTTCCATCCCTAAATATACGAGGCTTATTCGGAAAGTAAGGTCCGATATCTCATAAAACATTAACCATCACAGATTTTTTTCAAAAAAACTTTTACTTAATTCCTTACATGTTTCTCTATTTTTTTACATAGTTTCCATATTTGTTTTAACGTTGTCATAACGTTCTACAAACTTTTGTATGCCTAAGTCATAAACGTCTGCCGCCTGTGACGATAACCAGTCTGCAACTGCTTCTTTCACCTCGTCATCTGTAGCGAAGCACTTGCCTACCTAAAGGCAAACGCCTTTAGGTAGCGGAACAAATTAAAATCGCTCTGCGCCAAGTCTGGACTGTAAGGTGGGTTGTCAATCTGTTCCCATCCAAAAGATCTGATCAGATTTTGGGCGTGAATGGCTGAATGGGGTCTGGCATTATCATGCAGCAACAAAACTCCAGACGTCAGAAGGCCACGTCGCTTATTGCGTATTGCACGTCGAAGTTTAGTCAGGGTAGCGCAGTAAGCGGCTGCATAGATTGTTGTCCCTTGCTGAATAAACTCTACTAACACGGCTCCATGTCTATCCCAGGACACGGTTGCCACAACCTTGCCTGTTGAGATTGTCCGCTTGGCCTTGACTTTGACTGGTGATGTCGGGTGACGCCATTCCATTGACTGACGTTTAGATTCTGGGGTCATGTGAGAAACCCACGTCTCGTCCCCTGTGACAATCTTCTCTAAAAATTTATCACCTTCCTTATGATATTGGTCCAAAAAATAAAGAGCACAAACCATTCTTTTCATTTAGTGTTCCTCAGTATGCAGCTTGAGAACCCTACATGCGCACAATTTGTGAAATTGAAAATTTTAAGTGACAATTTTGTGCAAAGTTGTTCTACCCACATTTGGAAATTTCAATACTAAAGTTGAAATTGTGAATCGCCGGTCTTCGCGAATCTTTTTGTCCACTGCTTTGACCAAATCTTCTGTGCTCACTGATGGTCGGCCAGATCGCGGTTCATCATGGANACAAACCATTCTTTTCATTTAGTGTTCCTCAGTATGCAGCTTGAGAACCCTACATGCGCACAATTTGTGAAATTGCAAATTTTAAGTGACAATTTTGTGCAAAGTTGTTCTACCCACATTTGGAAATTTCAATGCTAAAGTTGAAATTGTGAATCGCCGGTCTTCGCGAATCTTTTTATCCACTGCTTTGACCAAATCTTCTGTGCTCACTGATGGTCGGCCAGATCGCGGTTCATCATGGACATTTTCCCGTCTGTCCTTGAAAGATTTCACCCACTTACGCACTTTGCTGTCACTCATCGCATTGGGGCCATACACTTGACTTATCTGTCAACGAACTTCCGCTGCTGAAACGTTCCTTGCGGTCAAAAACAGAATCACTGATCGTATTTCACAGTCGGCAGGCTGATCAATTGTTTTAAACATTTTGAACTGACACTGTAAACAGCACACTGCAACAATACCAATGCAAATGGTGTCGTTTGACGAGCAAGGCATGCCGGGAGTCGGTGTGCATGCGCGTTACAATGTTCACGCGACATTCGATTAACTACGGCGATTCGGACCTTACTTTCTGAATAACCCTCATATAAGAAACCTGGCACAGCACAAAAAACTAACATTGCGTGGAGCAATATTAAGTTTTACGTCGTTACATAAAACAATATAGAGCAGTATTTTAATTGTTTATACGGATATTTGTTTAGTTTTAATTAATTACATGGGAAAAATAGTTGGCTTTGGATACACAACCAAATTCACAAAATAATCAAATTTGAATAAAAATTATAAAACAAACTACAGAAATTTGAGACACTAAGATTAAAAATATTATAGACTGTTCATAAAATTAATTTAAATTGCATTATATATATGTACATATATATATATTGTCCATTCCCTGTTTATTCAAACTTTTCTGAAGTCTTGCTGAAGTTCTAATTTCAGGCACAAGCATCCTCCTGCAATATGTAAAATAATACACACTGCCATTTCACTTATTAAAACTGTTTAATACTTAGTTTATATTTCTAAGCTGTTCAAAAAATGCTGTTATGTTTAAAAAATTATGACTTACAAATGTGCACAATTTAGGCTTGTGACCGTAAGTAGGTCAACTTTTCGACATTTCTACGACGTCTGTATTGATGGCAATCATATATATAATATTTGTTTCTATTTAATTGTGTACGCCGATGTGCTATTATTTCTGATGAAATAATAAACCTCCTTGTAAAATTACTACAGTTCGAAAGTGACATTCTTGATCAGTGGTTGCCACCAGTTACAGCTCAGACTTCTGAACGTTGGATCTTGCACCAAGGACTTCCAGTGACACTTAGAACAGTTCGTCCTCTTGCTGTATTAACAGAAGAACTTTCCACTGGGAAATTACATGCATATATANAGTGACACTTAGAACAGTTCGTCCTCTTGCTGTATTAACAGAAGAACTTTCCACTGGGAAATTACATGCATATATAAAAAAAGTCAGGGCGTTGATGCTATTCCCCACCTGTGTACAGAGTGGTTCATAGGGTCCTCAGTTAATGTTAGATGGCACAGACTATAAGGTGCCTTGAAGGTTGAGGGNGAGTGGTTCATAGGGTCCTCAGTTAATGTTAGATGGCACAGACTATAAGGTGCCTTGAAGGTTGAGGGTATATCATATCAAACAATGACTTCATTACGTCTTGATTTTAACAGGTTTATTTGACGGGACTTTATACACACATTTCCGGCACTTTGGCATGAAGTACACGTACTTTCTCGGCCCTGCGAGTTCTTGGCCTGAAGCCGACTAATGTCACAAGACCGATTGCAAAGGCTACGACACCGGGCATTAGGTGACAGGACACGTCCCTGAGTGACAACGTTGTTACTTAACTGTACTTGTCGCGGGGTAGTGGTTCCGGCAGTTGAGGTCTGGTGAGTTGGGTGGCCCAGGTACAGGCCCTCGGACTGGCTGTGGTTGGCTTNGAGTGACAACGTTGTTACTTAACTGTACTTGTCGCGGGGTAGTGGTTCCGGCAGTTGAGGTCTGGTGAGTTGGGTGGCCCAGGTACAGGCCCTCGGACTGGCTGTGGTTGGCTTGTTGCACTCAGGTGGCTTCCTTTCGACGTGGCGCTCCTCGTTGAAGCTCACAACTCGACCCCCATTCACAGCATAGAGTTGTACTGACTCGTTACCTGCCTAACATGTCCCGGCGAGAGACCCTTGGCGGGCCCCCACCTCGGCTCTCTGCGCGGGGTTGCACTGGACAACTCCTACTCGCTTGACGTGGCGCTCCTTGTTGAAGTTCACCACTCGACTCCGCATTCTCAGTGCGTAATTGTAACTGACTGGCGTCCCAGCGTGGCGATACTACTCGTCCGACGTAACTTTGGTAACTGTCCAACTGATTCTGCCGGGGCCAAAACCCCCGGACTCGGCTAACTGCTGCACTGACTTCTCTTGACGCGCAATTCTAACTGACCGGGTCAACTGCTCTCCGAACGGATTGATTGAACTGCTGATCCGCTATCCTCCCCGCAAAGAGGTTTATATCCTCTCTTAGCTCCCTCCCTAAAACTATACACGTGCCTTCCCTTGTTGGGGGAGTGGTGTGAAGGAGTGCGCAGAACAAAGGATACTTCATACACGCGCCATGGTTCTTGTTGGTGGAATGAGGGGGTGTGGGCCAGCGGCCCCTGGCGGCGCGTGTCCAGGTGCTTCTGC